>JAQMYK010000003.1:10050193-10063378 GCA_030014345.1 Clarias buthupogon
GGCGACGTCTTCCAGATGAGCAAACGCCCTTTGCCAGACATCTGCAAGACATCTGCCCGATGAAAAAGACGACGTCGAATAGACGTCTCCGCGACGTGTGTGTGCTATCTGGGTTTGGACTGTGGGAGGAAATGGAGTACCCGGAGGAAACCCATCAAGCACAGGGAGAACATGCAAACTCCATGAACACAGACCCTGAGGCGGAAATCAAACCCAGACCCTGAGGCGGGAATCAAACCCAGACCCTGGAGGTGCGAGGCGACAGTGTTAACCACTAAACCACAAAAGAAAGTGGCTTAAAACTAAATTGTGATGCATTCTTATGGATTTCAATTTACAGACTGTATGAACTACATAACCCACAATGCATTGCGCTTATATCGACTTCAACTAAAACCACACACGAGCTTTGTGTTCCATAGGGATATCTTTAAACATGACAAGAGATACTGGCATTAGTAATCTCTCATCTATCTGTATGAGTCACTGGTCTCTCTCTCTCTCTCTCTCTGTCACACATCGGTGTTTACTTAGTCTGTATTTGAATAATAGAGTTTGAATAATACTGTGCGGTGAAGATAATACCTTTCAAAAGTTTCGATGGTGAAGCTGATGAGGGGTCTGTTGAGGAAAGTGCAGAACTGTTTGGGGGTCGGCAGCCCGGTCCTCTCGCCGCAACCAGCCGCTGGTAGAACCACAGCCACCGGGAAATCCACAGCGCCGCGCCCCATCATTCCTTCCCGATAGTCGGGTTCAGATTTCAGGAAAAGTCCCGGTTGTCCGGGCCGACGCTCTCCCCCGCTACTCCGCTAGCTAGCTAATACAGCATGTAAAGATAAACTCTAAAGCCCTAAATAACGCGAACGAACAACATTAGAACTGACTCCCAAATAATCCAGGACTTCGTATAGTTATTCACTTCATTGGGAATAAAATAATGGCTTCTGCAGCCTATGTAGTGCACTATGGCAGAAGTGGGAAGCCATTTGGGACTCAGCCTTCACTGAGCCGCCTGCGCTGCTTTAGCTTTAGCATCAGATTTGCGCCTCATGCAGTTTTAGTGGAATATTTCACTATATAAAATATATAAAATTATATTAAATATATAGTCGCTTAACAGGCAATTAAAGAGTAATATACTTAATAGACGATTAATGTCTCATTCATTCTCTATACTGCTTATCCGGTACAGAATAAGGAGACTTGGGGTACAAGGCAGGGTACACCCTGGACAGGGAACCAATCCATCACATTGCAAACTCACACACACAAACAACGGGCAACTTGGGCACACCAACTAGCCTAATCTCTTAGTGGTTCTGTCACCTTGCACCTCCAGGGTCTGGGTTCGATTCCCCGCCTTTGGGTCTGTGTGCATGGAGTTTGCATGTCCTCCCCGTGCTTGATGGGTTTCCTCCGGGTACTCCGGTTTCCTCCCACAGTCCAAAAACATGCAGATTAGGGGAATTGGTATTCCCAAATTGCCTGTTCTGTGTAAATGCGAATGTTAACCAGAGGTCCTACCATGCTCGGATAAATACAATAGTCACCATTGGCCTTCACAGTCCCTAGTTAGATGGACAGAATTAGCCTAATTTGCATGTCTTTGGACTGTGTGAGGGAAAAAACACCTCAAGGGAGAACATGCAAACTCCACGCACACAGACCCGAGGCAGGATTGAAACCCTCGGCTCTGTAGGGGCAAGGCCACAGTACTGTAACACCATGACAGCCTACTGAAGTCTCCTGAATGTTAATTATAAAAGGGTGTGGCTACATTAATGGCGCAGAAGGATATCTGTCACCATAGAGGTCTATTACTACCGTTAAATCCCACAAACATAATCTATATCCTTATAATGTTGAAGGTATTTTGCTCATTTCATCAGGAATTAATAGTTCATCAGTAATAGTAGTATTGGCAGTGCAATAATAAGCCCCACTTATTACCATCAATTGGCACTGTTGGGCCCTCTCTGTTCCAGGGGAGCTGACTCAAATTCTCTTAAAAATTTGATAAAACATTTTTTTTCTGGTTATGAAACGTACTGTATAGTTAAAAATAATAATCTTGATCTTATCAATAATGGTCAGAAGGTGAGTATGTGACATAATGCCCCCTTAAAATCTGGAGGTAAAAGAGGTTGTCTCAAAAAATGTTTGTGAATTGCCATATCATGGTCACCATATCATTTGTATAAGATCAAGTTGAAGTATGTAGTAAAGTTGTAATTGTAAGTTATGCATAGAGACAAGAGTTAATGTACTGCAAAATGACTGTGTGGATGCTGCTTAAGATGTTAAAAGCAAAAGAGACAAAATAAACAGACAAAAATGAAGCGTATCCAAATTATGAATTATTATTTAATAAGTTTACGCCAAAACAGTGAAATTGCAATCGTTTGAAATAGTGCAATATAATGCCTGCATAAAAATTATGACATGTATATAAAGGATTAGATGAACCACACAACGAGAGTGTCAGTACAAAATATATTACATCAATGTATACTTGCTACCAGTAACTAAATATCTTGCAGTTACACATGTACAGTAAATGCTTTGTATTTACACACATTAGACAAAAAGACTGTATTTACTTTATTTACACAGGTATATTGTTCTCAAACATGAGATATTCAGGGTCATCTGGCTTTCGAAGCATAGTACAGCCAGTGCTACGATTTCTCACAGAGAGACTGTCATGGTCAGGTGATATTTTCATTATATACTGAAATGCCAAAGTCTGGCATGAAGTCGTTATGGATTGTATAGGAAGCATGAGCAGTGATTGTGTGCCGCGTTGCTGAAGACTGGGTTTGGTCAGAAGCCACTTCATCTGGAATGGAATTAATTTCCAATCCAACATTTTTTTATACTTTTAATCAATGTCCACTGCTCCTGAGCTTCAGCTCTGCAGTCCTTCTTTCACTTATAGTCCATAGTCTTTTTTTTTTTTTTTCATTCAGAGCCCCAAGTCTCAGGACTCCGACTCATGCCAATTCCCATTCACTTTGCTATTCCGGTGCTTCCGCTTGCTTTTAGGCTTGTGGACCTGCTGACGTTGAGTGATGCTCTCAGACTTGTTTGCTGATTCGTTGTGCTGTTTCAGGTAACGTTTGCACTTGCAGCTGGTCACCACTGTGATCTTGTAGGTCCTGGTACTGCCATCCTGGCACTGCAGCTGAATGCGTTCGGTACGGGTCTTGTCGTTGACGCAGCGCCAGTCCTGGCCACTCTGACGGTTCCTCTGCTTTCTGCCATATCCTCCTATCCAGTTCGGGAGTGCCTGGGCTGCGAGGCATTCTCCTGCACACACCAGCTCTTTAATGGGGTTGATGCTGGTGCACTGGCCGTCTGAGATGTACTTCGTGGAGCGCAGTTCTCTGCAGCCCATTGGACCTGGAGCTGGAATTCAAGAATGAGGAGCAGGTTTTAGATATTTTATGACAAATTAAATCCATCATAAAACAATATTATGAAAAGGTATCGATGAAACACACAATGAGACCAAGCTATTCTGTTTATGAAAAAAACATATGCGGTTTATTTACCACTGTACACTTACAATGATTAACCTGTGCTGAGATACGATTAACTATACAGGAAATCTATTATGGGTTGTGCAGTGGGTGTACTGTATGCATAGGAACAAAGTTGAATGCATTTATTGTACAATGACACTACATCACTGTCCCACCTACATGCCTTTCTATAGCGTACAAGGAAATGGTTTAACACAGAAGGATGTTGTCTAAAAGTCTAATCCATTGTTGGATCAGCGCCGCTGCTGATACTATGAACATTCCTCTACCCTTGGGCTACACCACCTGACGGTGCAACCCAAGCCAAGCTGCTTTCACCAAGCACACACACACCTCAGCAACAATGAGCCCCCTTCTCTATGACAGCCCATGATGAATGGAGAGTTGAGAGGCCTTTCTTTCTCCCCGCTTCAGGTAGCAGGGATTCAAGACGAGTGCGGTGCTGACCGGAGACGTTATGAGCAACTGAGATGCAACACCATTCACATAGCCTGACAGGATTCAGTCAGCAGGTATTGTGTTCTGAATTCTCTCATCTTTGCCAGTCAACATGTGTGCGTGCCAAAAGAGTGTGTCATCCGTATACACTTTTCAGAATCTCACTGAGATAGCCACTTTATATCTGACAACATTGACAAATGTTAAAAGTGGTGCAAGAAACTGAATGTTGTGAGTATAGTCTAATTGATAACAGCATGAGTTTTTTTTAGCCCATGAATAAGTTTTAGACTGAAAGAACTTCTTATCATACATATAATTAATGCCATAGAGAACATTGTTACTACAATCCAAGTTTTTACTTTAAATAAAAAGTCTTGTATATCCATAATTAGGCTATTTTCCTCTTTCCCTTTTTCTTTAAATTCCTTTCCTCCATTTTTTTTCTTAATCTAAGTGCTCCCTGTATCCAAAGTCAACTTTCCTTATAAACTTAGACAGATTCATTTTATTACCATTATGTAACTGGTCAGACCTTAGATACACAAGCAAAGATGACAGATTATATTTATTTATTGGAGACTTCCCAACCCTGTGATACACTGTCAAAAAATGTGGATGGAAATCAATTTTAATATCATATAAACTCCCTTCAAATTGAAGTTGACACTGTTTACAGTCGTCTTGCACTGTTGCACCCATTCACGTCCAGTAACCCACAGGGTGTATAAACATTGTGCATCCCTTTCTTTCTTCTCTACTAAGAACCACGTTCCTTAAACTCTAATGTTATCTGCCTTCTCATTTTTTTCCTGTTTCTGATCATTAACACCTGATTAGTGTCTTTGAACAAAAAAATATATATATTTGGCAAAATATTAATGGTCCGCATGGCCTAATGGACCTCATATGAGGATTCTCATATAAAAGAGAATGCAATGTCCTCATATTTGGATTCTCATATAAAAGTGAATGAAATGTCCTCATATGAGGATTCTCATATAAAAGTGAATGAAATATCCTCATATGAGGATTCTCATATGAAAGTGAATGGAATGTCCTCATATGAGGATTGTCATTAAAGACAATGCAATTGTCATCATATGAGGATTATAATGTAAAAAGAATGTCCTGGTATAAGGATTATCATGTAAAGATTATGCAATACTCCTCATATGATGATCCTCATATAAAGAGAATGCAATGTCCTCATATGGGGATCCTAACAAAGAGTGTGTAATGGTCCTCATATGGGGATCCTCATATAAAGAGAGTGCAATAGTTGGTTCTCATTAGGCTGTGGCACCAGTTCTTTAACTTTTTTTCTTTTTTTTTGCAGTCAAGGACACATTTAACTGTAAATTCCACAGACACTTTCAGTATGGATCTGTGCCTTGAAAGAATTTAGAATTTATTATTATCATTAATATTGAAAATAAACTTTTGAAACCATAGATCCTTCTATTCCGGATTTTTTTTTCTAACAGAAGACATTATGTCTGAGTAAAAAAAATAAAAATAAAATAAATAAACTTTACATGCGTTTATAATTTCCACTACTGTACCCCATTGACCATGCTTTTGGAGCTCCCTGGTCCGAAACACTAAAGTGTGCGTCAAGCGCGCACTGATGGATGAGACGCGCGCGCACTCACCGGCTCGCTCCCGCGCCGCGCTCTCGGACCCTCTGCCTCCACTGCGCGCGCGGTTCAGCGCCGCTTCATCTGCGGGTGTTTCTCCGGGATCCTCCGCCGTGTGCGGGTACACAATCTCCGTCGCGTCGTTTTTCATAGCAGCGCTGTGTGTGGTCCTGATCAGAAAGCACAACACAAACAGGAGGTTGCGTGATTCATCCTTGTGCACGCGCATGGCTGATGATGGTGATGATGAGGATGAGGCTGCTGTCTCGACTCGTTTCCCCGTTTCCCCGTCATGTCCCTGACTTTATATACGCCGCGGCTCAGGTGAATTAACGGCTCGACGTATTGCGCGCGCGGCCACGCCCACTCCGGATTCCGGCACTCCTCGGTTAGAGGTGAATCCAGACCACGCCCTAAAAACCGAAATCCAGAGCGCGTCTAAACAAAACGCCACCATGGGATACCGTGTGCGGTTTTGGACGCGTCCTTAACATCTGGCGTGATGTGTCTCTGTGTGTGTGTGTGTGAGAGAGAGAGAGACTGGTTTATCTGACGTCATCGGTAAAAGCTAGGTCATGTTTGGGAGCAGAAAAATAGTGAAGTAAGATAAATTCACTACTCATGAACACACTCCAGACATCCAGCATGTTTAGCTCACTCTACAAATGGTATTATGGTAGACTACTGGGCATTGGTGGATCACTAGTAGGTTTCCCGCCAGCCATATGAAAAGCCTGGGTTTGATTTTAACCCAATGCCCGAACCCCAGCCGCTGGATTTAGCGCCAGAACCAAGATAAAAATGGAAAGCTCGTGCCAGGAAGGGCATCCGCTGCTCCAATGACAAGTTGTGTGTGGACCAGATGTGGTCCACTGTGGTGACTGTTTGACAGGAGCAGCCGAAAGTCCAACCACAACTCTTCTGAAGAACTAAACTTGGTGCACCCAGGACTCAAGCACCACAGTGTTTACAAGTTTAGTTCTTCAGTACAGCTGTTGTTGTGCTCTCAGCTGCTCCTGTCAGGTGTAAAAGCCTGTGCCAAGTTGCGTCCGGACCCGATGGTCCGCTGTGGCGACCACTAGACGGGAGCAGCCGAAAGACCAACACTGAAAGGCTGACTGCACTGAAGAATTAAACTACTAAACATCGGTGCTTGTCTCTTGGGTGGCGCCCTTAAGGGCATCTCTTTTGTATTTCAGTACATAATTTTCTCCTGGAAAAGTGTGCAGTGCCTTGTAATTATCAGGATCCAGATGTGCAAAGCTGATAGAGACATATCCCAGAAGGCTTTTAGCTGTAAAGGCAACCAAAGGTGGATTTACCTACTGACCGAGGAAACAGATTCCTCATCCTGGCCCTGCACATTTAATGTCTTCCATCCTCTAACATACATTGTTAAATTATCAGCAGAGATGTTGTGGGTGTTTTCGAAGTGGGAAAGCACTAAAATGCATAAAGTGCATAATGGAAATATTTTTGCACATTTAATATATTAAAGATAAGTCCATTTCAGGGCACGGTGGCTTATTGGTTAGCATTGTCACCTTGTATTTCCAGGGTCCGAGTTCCATATCTGCCTCGGGTCTATATGCATGGATTTTTCATGTTCTTCCCCTGCTTGGTGGGTTTCTTCTGGGTGCACCGGTTTCCTCACACAGTCCAAAGACAGCTCCAAATTGCCCGAAGTGTGTGAGTGTATGTGTGTCCTGCGATGGATTGGCACCCTGTCCAGGGTGTACCCTGCCTCATGCCGTAAGTCTCTTGGGATAGTCTCCAGGCCCCCCAAGACTGTATACAGAATAAAGCAGTAGAGACAATGAGAGAGAGTGATAAGTCCATTTTGATTCCAGGATGCTGCATTATGTGTATAGTGTGCAGAATTTCTCTTGGGGGTGAACACTTATGCAAGGCATTTTTAGAGAGGACTGAGTGTTAAAGGTTCATCACATTTTTGAGAGAAAGGGATAGAAGTAGTCCTAGTGACAACGTACTAGGGTGTGTAAAACAGTAGATTGATCAAGTTTAGTAACCAAGTAACTTGTACATTTTATTCATCCTTTTCTTTATTGAAAAAAGTGGTAAACAGAAACAGAAACTGTTGTTATTATTATCTTAATGCTTCCTTCCTTCCTTCATTCCTTGATTCATTCATTTATTCATCAGTAAGTGCTTTATCTAGGTCAGGGTTCAGGTGGATCAGGAGTCCATCCGGGAACGCTGGGCCTGAGGCAGGAATACACCCTGGCTGAGATGTCAGTACATCACCAGTCTATATTAATACTGTGACAGGTTTAAAAAACATAAGTTGGTGTGCAGGTAGAACACTCTACGGGCGGATCTTTGCCAACTACTTAAAATAGACTTAGAACAAATTGTACACCTTATTGAAACATACAGAAGCTCCCCTCAGTGTGAACTTTACCTTTTCAAGTGAAAAAGAATGCAGTTGCTCACCACCCACTGCCGGTCTGACTTCCAGGGCAAAAGAACAAGCCTCCTGGCTAAATGCGATCTGAGAGCAAATATATCTACGTGGATTACTTCAAGAATGTCAGCTTACGGCACACCAGGAAGCACAATTAAGGGATTAAGAGAAATATGTACATTTTATAGTTCAGGGAAATTGTTAAAGCGTAGCACATATACTTTTATCCAAAGCAACTTACATGAGAATGAGCCCACAGTTACACAAGTGTTCCAAGACCAATAGGTTTAATCAATTGATCAAGCAGGAAAGCTTTATTACATAGTGTACTGATGTAGAAATTCATTGTTTTATCAAAATGAAACCCATTTCTGTTTACATGACATACTGTAGATTGAGTTTGCATGGAGTGAAATGCTACTAGTGTAAGATATAGACTAAGTGAAGGAGAAAAGGGAGTGCACTGTCTATTTGTATTTAATCCACCTGTCTTAAGTAAAGTACTTATTTAGAGTCCCATTAGGATCTTAGAGCTTTTCAGTTATATAATGCAAAAATCTGTACAAAGGAACTCATTTCTTTCTGTGTATAATTTTCATAATTGTGGCTTTTTATCTACAACAACAGGAATGACTGGATTTAACTGTAATAAAACTACAAGTGATACTTAGAAGAGTGAGGAAGTATTTACTTCCAAAATCTTTTGAACATCACTTTTTTGGTTATAAAAGCAATGAGCTCTTTTAAATTACTGCATTACAAAAGCTAAAATAAATAATGCATTTATATTGAAAGCCTTTAAATTTAGTTAAAGTCTTTATTTGTCACATATACATTACTGCACAGCGAAATTCTATCTTTGCATATTCCAGTGTAACTGGGGTCAGAGCACAGGGTCAGCCATGATACAGCGCCCCGGAACAGACAGGGTTATGGGCCTTGCTCAAGGGCCCAACAGAGGCAACCTTACTGAGCTGGGGCTCGAATCGCTGACCTTCCGATCAGTAACTCAGAGGCTTAACACACTGAGCCACCACTGCAATGCAATGCAATGCAAATAATCTAGATATTTGTTTAATACTTATACCATATTTAATAGTGCCTTTTCAGGTCACGTCATACAGTTCCGAGTAACCCCAGGTGTTCAAAAACGTTTGACTGGCCACCGTCAACTGGCGACATATACCTGTAGTATAAACTATGTGAGAGCTTCTAATTTAGTTCCCTACTTATAACAGAGCGCAACACATTCTCTTGTAAAGCCATATTGGGATCCTTTTCTCAGAGTGACCATAACGGCAAAAAACTTTTTACAGATTTTTAATAAGCATACAAATTGCTCCTTTTAACAAGACACTTCATGCGCAAGAAAAGGAATTTTAGACATATTCTTCAGGTCTAAGCAATATAAAAGTCACACTAGTTATAGGAAAGTTTTAAACTTTTCTGGAGCTCCTCAAATGTGGCAAAAGTCCTCAGATAAATGCCTGACATCTTAGACATGCCAGGATCTCTCCAGGGTACAAAGCCCTTTTACTTAAAGAAAGAGAAAATAAGAAATTCTGGGCATTAGGAGCTAAAAACGGAAAGATATTTAAGATTAAGAGGTAAACGTACTTGAGACCAGATTGTCAATGAATGACTAACAGCTGGACTGGCAGAAATATTCTGCAGGGTAAAAGGGACATGCAAGTAAAAAGAAACAGGCCTAATGGAAGCAGGATCAGTTTGGATGCTTCTTGGCTCACCCTGTGTGTTCCCCTGCACACACAGCATGACCAATCTAATAACCCTATAGTTTTAGCAGGCCCAATCTACATAAAAAAAAAAAAAAAAATCGACAAGCAGTGTGTGTTCAGTAAAAAAGTGGCTTCTTTGGCATTAGAGGAAATTCTCGTGAAGAACGCTCTGTGACTGCTTTGCATTTGTTTTGATTTTCCTGAAGGTCAAAATGAATAAAGAAAAAACCCCAAAACACAATGTGTGAGGTCCAGCATGGATTTATTTCCTTGGAGAACATTTTACAGGGGGAACTTCTCACAAGAACATGCTAAACTCATTTGACAACGAGGATGCATCTGAGTCAAATTTAGCTGGATTTTTAAAAAAAATGTATTTATTTATTTATTTTTGTATATGATGTACGATTCTTTGCATGTTTTTCCATTTTTTAAATAGTGATTTACTGTACAATTACTGTAACATAATAGTGTGTTAAAATTACATCGTTGGTTAGGATAGAAAATAAACAATGAATTTATCCAGAAATTTTAGTCTTGAGGGTCTATATACAGTATATACTGTACATACAGTATATCAGTGTCTTTGTGAGAGTGGAGATGATCAACTACGGTAGTATTTGAGGGAAATGTGCTCCCTCTTCTGGCAATAACACTTCTGTGTGAAGGTATCTGCAGTATTTTTCTGTAAACTGTTACCTGAATCTGTTATTCAGATAATTATACAGATTTGAAAAATGAAAAAAGATTTGACAAATTTAAAGAAAGCTTGCCCAGAAAGTTCGCAGAACAATAAAACCTGTGTGAACAGAGGTTATTAACGTTCATCTCGGTGCCAGAGAGTCAAAAACCATGAACCTACATCTTTCATTCATTCATTATTAGTAACCGTCTGGTCAGGATTATTGTGGTTTAAATTTGGTGGCTAGTTTTAGGACCAATTAAATTTATTTTAACGAAAATATCACAAAAATGATAACTGCGTAAGCAGCATTTTGAAAAAAAAAATTGAGAATAAAAACTTCTGGGCACATCTACAGTATGTTTGAGAGTAATTACGGACTTGTGTGATGCAACTGGGGTCCAGAATTTAAATACAATGCAGACAGTACTTTTTTCAGTATTTTCCAGTATTTCCTGGTTGATGTAAACACCCTCCCTAAAGGCCACGCCCACTTTCAATTCAGTTTTATTTATAACAACAGTTTGAAAATGGAGAAATAGAAATAATTTGAATTGTGTGAGGAAATATGCTTGATATTTGAGATGGCAAAGGTGGCAAGGAAAAACTCCCTGAGATGCCACTAGGAAGAAACCTTGAGAGGAACCAGACTCAACAGGGAACCCATCCTCATTTGGGTGACATCAGACAGCAGGAATCGATTGATCTACCGTCGTGCTGGAGCTTCTATATAACAGGAAAGATGTTTAAGTTATTATGGAGCTCAGTTCGTTATAGGAGGCTTTGATACAAAACTGTTTGTAGGAATTTCAGTCTTGAATTATTGAGCGACTGCAGTCACAAGTCATCAGAGAACAGATGTCTGAATCAGCCGAGTCCAAGACCATCTTCACGGTCAAGTGGAACCGGTCCCAGTCACCGCAAGCTTCCCAAGCAGACCACACGGCCCTCCATGCGACAAGATCTCCAACCAGAAGCGGGCCACCAGGATGAGTCAGACAGGTCCGGGGGGCAGAGGGGTCTGGATCACTGGCAACTCAGGAGCACCATGTGCAGCTTGACAGACAGAGCCAGAGACGGAGAGAGAGAAAACAGGCTTGAGTTTAAATTAAAAACAAATACAGATATGGATGTCTGGAGCCGCTTGGACAGATTCAAATACTTATACAAATATTTGGAGCACTATATACACATCAAGTTACAGATTACAGATACAGGAACCTATATTTAGAGCAGATACAGATAATGGCACTGTTCTTATTAAGATCTCACTCTGGGTTTAATACACTACATGCCCAGAATATATCTGCTCACAGGCTTAATAGTCAAAGTACACACTCTAGATTTACTCATTGTGAACACACAGCTTAGTTACTAGGTGCATGGTGTGTTTCTTGGCAACAGGTTGGCGGTGTGAGACATGGAGTCATACAACAAGGTAATTTATGATCGACTTTTAATAACTTTTTTAAATCAGTGTTCTTGATTTTATTTTCATATTACGTAACAGATTCATATCTTGCAGGAAACCAGTGACCCTGTGCACAAGTTAAAAAGTATCCATAATGATGTCAGTGAACTTTACCTAACAAAGAGGTAAACCTAAGTTCTAGTCGGTTCTCAATGTCTTTGAAGACGGTATATACTCTTAAACAACATTACAATCTAGTATGCTGACAACATGAAGATTTTACATAGGAATGATCTGTTCCTGAGATCATTATAGGTTAAACACTGAACATCAGTTCTATTATATTAGTTTCAACTTTGTAATATTGTTTTCTTCCTCATGCAGGCAGCTCACAGATGTTCCAGATTTGTCCAGATTCACCCAACTGAGATACATCTGGCTTAATAATAACAGGGTGGGGTTCACAATATTCTTAATAACATCCATAATTCAGTTGAACTAATGGAATTAGATTCCATGCAACACATGTCATGGTTTTTGTATAATGATACTTTTCCTTGAGGGCTTTAAAAATCGAATTTCTGTCCCCAGATAAGGGACATCCAAGGTCCTGTATTTCATTGCTGTTTAGCAGAGCTGTACCTCCAGAACAATGAGATTTCCTCAATCACAGGTACTTTTCAAGCACGACATTATACATTGAATGTACAGGGTTCCTGGTTTGATTCTGAGCTTAGTCATGTGCCTGTGTAGGATTTTGCATGGGTTTTCCATGCCTGCTTGGATTTTCTCTAGGGTTTCCAGTTTACAACTAGAATTGTTTCTACAGTTTCTACTTTAATTGCCTTTGTTTGCAAGTGTCCAAGCATGCGGCTTGGTGTACAGTGCTCTAGCCAGTGTTCCTAAGGTAGATTCCAGATCCACCTCAACCAGGAAATAATATTTAATGAAGATCAATTAACATTTCTAATTGCATCATCATTTCACCCAGATTACGTTTTTTTAGCAATAACTGAAATTATTACATTAAAATCATGTTAAAACCTACAGGCTTAAAATGTAAAAATTGTAGTCCATGTGCTGATTATGTAGCCTCTAGCCTGTCTCCAAAGTTTAAAGACCATTATAGGATCAACAGCACTGACATGTTATAATATACACTACCGTTCAAAAGTTTGGGGTCACTTTCTAACTCCATGATCGTTCCTGATTTTTATTTCCGATTTTTGGAATGCTGAAGGCGTCCAAAAATGCATTAATCTCCTTTGAACAGTTGATATTGAGATGTTTCTGCTACTTCTGCTC
>JAQMYK010000003.1:10064228-10074588 GCA_030014345.1 Clarias buthupogon
ACATGAAAGTGAAGTTGAACATCTCCCATGGCCTGCACAGTCACCAGATCTAAATATTATTGAGCCACTTTGGGGTGATTTGGAGGAGCGAGTCAGGAAACGTTTTCCACCACCAGCATCACGTAGTGACCTGGCCACTATTCCTCAAGAAGAATGGCTCAAAATCCCTCTGGCCGCTGTGCAGGACTTGTATCTGTCATTCCCAAGACAAAAGGAGGCCCTACACCATACTAATGAATTATTGTGGTCTAAAACCAGGCGTTTCAGTTTAATTGTCCAACCCTTGTATCTATGACACTTAAAATCCAAGCAACACTGCTCCATCTGATACACTCATATCGGTGCCACACACACACACACTGCCATGTCAGGGAACATTAAATATCCATAAAATATCCAGTTCAGTGGTTCTATTGACGGAGATAGAGAGGCATTGATACACTGTGTATAAACTGGATCTGTCTGTCTATTTGTTTGTCTGTCTGTAAGGTTTTATAATATGATGTGAACTTTATCATGCCTCTATGTCCATAAAACATTGGGCTTCCTGATTCTTTGCCCTTCCTTATCACTTGCTATGGCCTGTGTTCAGACGAATAAACATACAAACAGCTTGTGTCTGCTGGAACCCTTTTGTTTAATGGGAAAATTATCCCAATGGTCTGTCTTTTAATTGCATCTACAGGGGTTCTGAGGCACGTGAGGTGTCTGCGAGTGTTGCTGCTTCACAATAACCACCTGCGTAACCGGGAGGAAACAGTGACTGAACTGAGACGGTTGCAGCACCTCCAAACACTCAGTAAGTCCCCATAAGCACACTATAAAAATGATCAACGCTACATGTTTCATACCTAACAGTCAGTCACTTAGAAAGTTTCTTACAAAATGAACTTTTGGGGTGGCGTAGTGGTGCAGAAGATAGTGTTACTGCCTCACACCTACAGGGTCCCTGTTTCAGTCATGAGCTCAGGTTACTGTCTGTGACTGTCTTTTGAAATGTTCTCTGTGTGGGTTCCGTCTGAGTTCTCTGGTTTCCACAATGTTAGTAGATGAACTGAGTGTGCCAAATTGCCTCTAGGTGTAAATAAGTGTGGGAATGTGTGTGTTGTAGATGGCTGCTTATACAATGAATGAATGAACATTTTCTCTACTCCTAAAAACTACATGATTTTTTTTTTTTGATGAGTAATATAGCACTTTTTTAGATTTGTTCCTGAATCCCTTTACGCAAGATCCCCTGTATCGGGAGTACACCGTCCATCACTTACCATCTGTTCAATTATTAGACAGAAAAGGTAAGAGAGCACTGACTTTCCTATACATAAAGCTACACTATATGGCCAAAATATGAAATATTGAAAGAAATGTTCAATAAGTACTGGGCAGGTATCCACAAACTTTTGGCTGTTTACTGTCTCCACAGTTTATAGGCTATTTTAATAGGTAATTAACTGTCTGCTGTGTGAATGATGTATTTCATTAATAAGAGGTGAAACAGGAGGAGAGAAGACGTGCTTTTAAACTCTTCAGTCCAGAGAAACAGGTGATTCTTGACAGACTCGCATTCGGCAGACGAGCACCAGCGAGAAGGAAAATGACTCAGGACACACAGAGAGGTACTGTAACTGTACCCATCATGTTTAAACCAATATTGCTGCAACTCTTTGTTAAAATTGTAAGTGCAGAGAATGATTCCGCACCAAAATATTGGCACATATAGGGCGCTGCTATGATACACAGTTGTAGAAACACAAACTACTGTGTTTAGTGATCCACTACTCAATTAAAGGGTGTTCAAGCCAAGCCGGGACTTCTCGTGAATGAAGGCATGCAGTAAAACCAATTGAGATTTACAGAAGACTTCAAGCACAGTACTGTGATGAGGCTCTTAGCCGCAGTAAAACATCTGAACGTTGCAAGTGTAATGAAGAAGGCCATACATCTGTGAATGATGATCCGGGCCGAGGTGGCTTGGAGCCCACTGCAATCGTTCCCGTTAACCTTCAGAGAGTGGAACGCCTGATCATTGAAAATTGACAAATAATTGGCGCCAACTTGTGAAACAGACATCTGTCTGTGGGAACTGTACACACAATGACTCACCAACACCACATGCTCATTACAAGAACTAGGCTTAGAGTTATTGCCATGTCCCTCATACGGTCCTGAACCCCACTGCAAAGCCATTTCAACATGTTTGAGTCATTAAAGGAGTTCCTGGGAGGCCAGCGTTTCAGACGTGATGCAGTCTGAAGATCATGGCTCAGACGTACTGAAAAATCCAAGCACTAGTAAAACGCTGGGATAAGTGCATTAGTGTAGCAAGGGATGAGATAAATAAAGGTAGTTTTTACTCTCATAACATAATGTTATTCTGCACAATCAAGAGTCCCGGTTTGACTTGAACTCCCCTCGTATTTTAGCGCTATTATAGTACTTTCCTTCCACTGATGAATGGGCTTTAGGATGACACAAGAATAATTGTATACCAAATGCATCTCAGTTGTTTGTCAGTAATATGGATGACGACATGATTGTAGTGAAAAATGTAATTAATCTAACAAAACATGCATTCATTGGATTTTTTGTAATTTTAGATGACATGACTTCTTGTTAACGTTGTGAAATATTTCAAATATTTTATAGGAGTGAAATGTTTTGGTAACAGGTTAAGTCACGTAAAATGTACGTTTATTGGTACCCTGATGTCGCCAGTGTGAGATGTTAAATTGATTCACGCATTAATAAAGTATTTCATGGTCTACTTGTTATGGGCTGGCACAGTTAGAAATGTGTTGATGGATTTTACCGTTTTGGGTTATTTACATTTATTGCACCCTTATCCAGAGCAACTTACATTTAATTTAGCAGATTATTCATCTGAGCAGTTGAGGTCCTTGCTCAAGATCCCAAACAAGCACTCTGACAGTTCTGTGGTACCAGGGATTAAATCTGTGACTTTTCGATTAGTAGTCCAACATCTTAACTACTGAGCTACCTCTGCATTTCCTCGGGAATATGGACATAAGGTGTTCATGAAGGCATTGCTGCATGTATTTAAAATGCGTTTAGACTTTGTGGTATGTACATAATTATAAATGTAATTTCAGTGTGATACACATGCCATCTCAGGTCATTGAAACACCTTTGAATAACAAAACCATTAGTTCCATAATGCTGTGACTAACTGTATGTGTATTTTTTTTTGTTTAAATGTTTATGATGTTGAAAAATACAGGTTGTATTTGCCTCATACCAAACTGCAATATTACGGAGGAATTTAAGATAGACACTGACATTGTGTTTAAATGTACACTGCAGGACTGTCTGTAACTGTACTAACATTTATGTATACTATTCAGATGCACTTAATAACTCATCTGTAATCATTTATGACAGGTCAGTGGAGTGGCAAAACAAAGTGCACAAAGTAAGTAATTCTATGACACTGAGTTTAAAGCGGGTGGGGTGTTCTTATTAAGTTACTTTACCCTAAAACACTATGAAAAATTTGTGATAATTCATTCTGGGGCAAAATTTTTTGTTTGGTGCTGTTACCATTATTCCCTGTAGAGGAACCAGCCTGCTATAACAAGGGAACGGTACTAACACATACAATAATGAGAAATTCAACAAATCCTGCCATACGGGACAACCGTCAGGTTTCGCTGTTGGTTCCTAATAAGAAATATTTTTTTTCAATGACATATTAGGGAAACCCAGTGGCGATAGCATACATATGATGTAAACAATGGCAAATGCAATGGACTGATTTATGAGATCATGAATCTTTAGAACACGAACTCTTTGAAAAGGGTGACACAACCAGACAGACCAAGGGGCTAAAGCACTGCTGCATCTCTTTATACAGAGATGAACCATGAAGTTAATAAAAAAAAAAATCCGACTTCCAATAACAGATTTTTTTGTATTGTCTGGCGACTTCAGATGCCCGTTTGATGTGATGGACGACTTGTGTGAGCGCAGGGCCATGCAGAGGTCCATCATGCAGTTCTCTACTCTGGACTGGAGCAGCATAAGAGCTCAGCAGCACCCCCTGGAGGAGCAGAGTTCAACTGCAGCCAAAATCCTTACAGTCGAATTTGGATAACACGCTGACCATCACAAACACACACATCAGCCGTTTTTACGTTATCATTCAGGTCAATGTGTTTCCTTAGGTAGGATAAGTCGGTGTACTAATTTCCACTCCAATGTACAAAATTTCTTATGAGGCTCCAAAAAAAAAAAGCAGATGTGCAAATGCGGCACACCGACTTGAATCTGATCAACCTGTAAAAAATGATTACTTAGAGTGACGTGTTCTTAAGTATGCTGTAGTGGAACCTCGGATTACGAGTACCGAGTATCATGTATCACACGAGCGCTTCTTATTTTGACGCCGAGCATTACAGGATCACAACTGAGTCAGTGGTTTTTCTCTCTTGCGCTGCGGAATTGTGGGTAATCGTCCCCCTTGCTGGGTCTTCGTGCGCGTCTCATACTGGTATAATCAACATCTGTGTACTGTAACACACGTGTACTGTTTACTATAACACTGTGACCATGTGTGCGTGCATAAAACATGTTTTATTTTGTGTTTGTATGCGTGTGTGTATAACACGTGTATGCAAAAGTGTAAAGCAAAAGAAAGTCTCATTAGAGAGGTGCAAGATTCATTTTCTCCCTCTCTGTCGATATGAACAAGTAATCATTGCGCGCACATAATTTGACACATCAAATAAGAGGAGAAAGGTTTACTATGTAAGATGAGAAGGGGGTTCCTCCTCTTACTTCACATACATACACAAAAACACACACATATCAGTGCCTGCGCGCATAAACGGAAACATTTATTTTTACTTTTTTTAAAGGTAAAGTGCAGGCTAATTTGTTTGTCCACTTCCAGAACGAATTATGCTCGTAATCCAAGGTTCCACTCTATAATGTTTTTCATCCGCAGTCACAGACTTACAGACTTGCAACATGGTTTAAGGCAGACTTCAACATCTTTATCCTCTGTATCACATAGCAACATATGGTTTAAGTTAAGGCCTACTGTCAAATATATACTCTCCATACTAAGTCAAATTTTGATACACATGAACACACATAACGCTAGCTATAAAAGAACAAACAGTACAGTAAAACGTGTCACATGTTGACAGAAAGCCTGTGCATGTGGTGAAAGCTTTGGTAGCTTTTCCATCAGACTTCGTTCTCCAAAAAAACAACCCCTCCTCTGACAGAAACCTTCATAAGGTCCCCAGCTTTTGGATGACGGATATCAGAGCGTTCTGGCTGAGGCAGGGCTCGACAGCGATTATGGGAAATTACTTGGGCTAATGTCGTCTCTGT
Source organism: Clarias buthupogon (assembly GCA_030014345.1). Taxonomy (NCBI): domain Eukaryota; kingdom Metazoa; phylum Chordata; class Actinopteri; order Siluriformes; family Clariidae; genus Clarias; species Clarias buthupogon. The sequence goes on from JAQMYK010000003.1 coordinate 10,069,587, forward strand.
TTAACCCGCATGACTCAGTCTGAAGTTATCTGAATGGGGTCGGTGCTCTCGCTTTCTATTTGAACATCTGATGTGCTTGTAACTTCACTCTGCTCAACAGAAAGATTTTCCACGCCGCTGCTCATCACTTCCAGCGCTTTCTTCACATCAGATTCTAAAGAGAATAGAAGCCCAGGTCAACATTATCATAATGGCTGGCATTTGTACTTGAGTCATATGCTTTTCATACATATCTATCTATCTATCTATCTATCTATCTATCTATCTATCTATCTATCTATATATCTATATATATATATATATATAACGTGACAGCACGGGAAAGTACTGGCAGAGCCCTGTTGTGAAGTGGTTAAAATCAAAGGAACACACTGAAAAGCCACAGATGGAGATACCTTTGGCCTGTTTCTCTAGTCGCCTGGCTGATTCAGCCTCGTGCTTCTGCCTCTGCTCCTGGAGTTTCTTGCAGACCTTCTTGTGTGTGAACCAGTGCAGTTTCTGGCAATCCTGGTTACAGTAGATAACCTGCGAACATACATCAATGACACATTATTAGCTTTACTAACCCTATAATATTTACAGAAAAAAAAAATTAAACACCACAAGAACATTAGAACAGGAACAGGTCAGGAAACATTGTGGTTTTTCTCAAAAATCAGTTGTCAGGTGTTTGGTCTGTTTTATATCCTTCTTTGTCGTCATATTAATTTAGACCTATTGTTTTCATCACATGAATATAATAAAAAATTATTAATGTTTCATTTCCAGAATCAAACTATGGTGTATCCGTCGACTCCTCAATTTAACTTAGATTTTTCTTATTTCTTTAACAATTAACAATCAGTACTGTGCAACAGTCTTGAGCCGCCCCTCATTTCTTCATAATAAATTCAAATAGTGCTGTAGGTTAAATTAAAGAAATGGGAACAAATGTTTTACTGTGACAGGCTGCAGAGTGCCTCAAGATACAATAAAAAAAAATTGGTTGTTCATGTAACAACTTCAGCAGCAACCTCATTTCCCGTCTCGTCTGTTCCAACCACTCAGCATTCAGCATCACCAGTCTGATCATTCGTCTTCATCTGCACCTGTTTCTCACTAGTTCATGCCTTAAGTTAGATGTTTTTTATGCTTGTACTAGATGTGCCCGCGACTTCGTTTGTGTGACATTGAACTGCACACTCACAAGCACATTTATAAAAATAAATAAATAAATAAATAAATAAAATAAAAAGCACAGCGGCATCTGTTGAATTTTGGGAAGAACTAATGATTTTTCCAATTTTATTTTATTTTTTATGATATAAGGACGTTTTCCATTTAAAGTTCAAAATAGCATATCTTCTCTTTATGTGAGCCGCTTGCAATGTAAATACCCCATTTAAATTCTTTCAGTTGGTTATATGTGATGCATGCACAAACTGACCTTGACAAAATTACCGGTTGCAATTTGTAGATCAAATCAAGGAGACTGGCATACAGACAATTACATCATCGGCACAAGGTGACGTTACGACAAGCCAAAATCTGTTTCCCCTGTCCACACAACACCACTGAAATCTGAGTGTTGGAAAATCTTCACTTTAGACGTAATTTTCCAAATGCTCCGTTTTCAACAACCAAAAATGTGTTTGCGCATGGACGAAAGGAGAAAACCGCAGTTTTGAAAATTACCCGGCTATGTGTGGACATGCCCTGAGAGAGCTTGGCCAGTCAGCTCTCTCTAGAGCTCCGGGTGCGAGCAAAAGCGCTCGGACAACGTTCTAACCGCTCTGAGGTTACAGCATCACCTGGGAATCAAACTCTCGATCTCCATCTCGATGTGTTCTATTACTGATCTTATGCATTAAACATCGTCTGTCGATGCTCCAGCTGAAACCTCTATCAGTTAATGATTTTATTAGATTTTTTTCATATTTGCATTTTTTCAAACACCAGTTTATTTTATACCTACTTCTAATTTTCACATGTAAATGAGCTATTGTAAAGCTGATCAAGTTGGGAGAGAGCATCTTATGTGAGGTCACATTAAACCTAATTAGCTTGTTTAAACCATGCCCAATACAAAAATTATAAGTGCTCCTGCGCTCTCATGCTAGGCAGTCAGAAGGGGAGAAAGTCCACTGACACTCTCGGGAGTGAGTGAACTGCTCATCGAAAAGCATGATTATATTACCATTTTGCAGATGGAGCATCTTTTCTCTGCTCCTTTTTCCCCACAGGTGGTGCAGAACTCAGCATCCATGAAGCCCACCTGCCCTGTGATGGCTTGGGTAAGCACGGACAACGCTGTGGGGTTATTGCCCTTGACGGGGGGAAAGGGGAAAATATTTATGGTACTGTCAAAATACCCATCTACTCTAGTATTGTACCTAAACACAAGATACACCACTTTAAATGGTCTCTCCATAGAAATTAAAAATAATTAAAAGTAATGAAAACATTCAAAATAAATAAAAATCATGATGTTCATTTAACAGGAAGTTATTTCATACACAAAAATACAACATAATTCTGCCTGCTATTGCTTTTGTTGTATCACACGTCTATACAGGAAAATATGACATGGTAAAGGAGAAAACTGCTGAATCAAGACAACAGCCTGCATTATAAATCTACAAGTCAAATCAAAGTTATTCACAGCAGGATCATCAGTGTTACTCACTATTTCCACAGGAGCTATACTTCTGACAAGCTGCTGGAGTAGTGTAGCGTCACTGTAAGGAAATTTCCGGATACATTCCCGAATAAATTTTTCCTGGAACACCGGGAAGCCATCACTTTCTCGTCCCTTCAGCAGACTGACAAGAAAAAGATTCGTTTAAAGAGAGATTTATGAAACCTTTTCCACTTGCATGGTGCAGTTCAGTTCCAAGGCCTGGTCAGCATCAATTTTGTCACCATGGTAATTTGCGCAACACATGATAACCGTAAGTGACACAGAGCTATAGTGTGTTTTTAAAAATATAGGATGTTGGGGCCATAAATTTGGACAAAACATGCGCTGAAAGTAAACTTGTTTTATAATAAATCCTAAACCATTGTTATAAATTTTTACAACATTTATTTGTAAACTCTCTCAGGAGATAACGCAAAACAGGTGTGAGCTTGAAAACTGTTCACTGTCGATTCATGCATTACCTCAGTATCTTCTGTTAATCTACAATCAGATTTTTCCGTTTTGTCAGTTAATATTTAAAGCTAAAATAACCGATTTTGAGACGTCTGATCTGAGATCAGTGACTACTGCATTTTGCTCACTGTAGTCGGTAAAACCGATTAAACTATGAACGTCATACCTCTTGATGAGGCTTTCCAGTTTATCCTGGGAGTCTTTGAGGAAAGAGCTACACTTCTGCAGGACACAACTGATGTAGTGCATCTTCATGGCCAGCACCTCGTTCATGTCCTGCTGCTTTACACACTTCTCACAGATCAGCTCCATCACTTTATGACACTTTTCGAGAGCCTCCGAGTCCACAAGTAGAGGATTTTCCATCACCAGCATCACCATCTGAAAGAGAACAGCACGTTTACTCCAAATCACTCCAGCCAAGACGCAGAGCTTTTAATAAACCAACATGTCATGCGCGTACAAATCAAAAACAAAGGCGTGATGTGATGTATGCGGGTCAAAACATATATTTCATGTATAGCTACCTTGACGGGGTTAAGATTTGTGCTCATGATAATTTTGTGCAAAGGTCCAGCCAGTTTAGGAGGCAGTTTTGGCTCCTTTTCTAAGCCCTGGGGTTTTGTGTAGTAGTCAAGCCTCTTCCGAGAGAAAAAGGTATTGATTACAGTTACACAGTCATGCTGCCCTGAAGAAAGAACAGAGAGAGAGAGCACTCTTTTAATCTCTTCATATCTCCATACAATAAATTATCTTTATAAGCTTCTGTACAAAAGCATTTTAATAAATCATTTTCACAGGCAAGGTGCTAGAGCTGACATCCAACATGGAATCATTGTTTTAAAAAACAAACAAACAAAAAAAACATTCACAGCCTGTTACAACTGTCAGTCAGTGGAAGCTAATTTACTACAACTATAAAAAAAAGAGTAAAGAGCACTTAAAACATAAATCACAGTTAGGTTTTCAGAGCTATTCTACTACAAAAGTGTTACTACAATATTTGCACGTGGGTAGTCATAAAACGTCATCACACTTCCCCTTTATTCACTGTGACCACTAAGAATAGATCTTTTATAACGTGACCACACATGCTCCTGAAAATAACTATTAAAAAATAGATAAGTAATTTCCCCAAACACCTTATATGATATCATAATACCTAGGTGGCTATTCGATTTGCCCTTTACAATTCCAAAAGTATCTCAATTTTATAATTCAGTTTCATTACAATTCAAAACAACCGTAGTAAACAACTGGCTTCTACCACATGTGATGCTGTGATCCTGCAAATGTGTGAATAGTTTAATGCACAGTAATCACCACAAAACTACCACAAAGGAATACATTAATCACCACCCAAAAGAATCACTATAGAATAGACAAAGAATAGTTCCCCCCCACCCCTCCATCTCCAAAAACTACTAAGCAAAGAAAACAAATAAAAGGTGTTAAAATGAATGAACGGTGTACATAGACATTACACGACTAATTATTTAACCAGCCACTGAATTTGCTCTTTTATCATATTTCTGAGGACACACTCTTGCCACTTGAATGTAATTTATACTACATGGCAATTACATTTGCTCAGGATTTAATAAACATACCTATCCCTACTGACTGGTCAAAGCATCATAAGTGAAAACTCAAATTCTAAGCCAAAAATGTGTAACTACTTTCAGGAATCGTCATCAGGAATCGTCTAGCCCTACCTGCAAGTTATCAGAACATGTTATCGTTCATGTTTTCAATAGAAATATAATTGTGCCAAAACTGCAATGATTCAGATTAGGGGTGGGCGATATACCGGTATACACGGTTAACCGGTAGAAATTTGTCAACCGATAGAGATTTTGGTCTATCATC
>JAQMYK010000003.1:10085795-10098559 GCA_030014345.1 Clarias buthupogon
ACAGTTAATATAAAATTAGCTGGTCGTTACACGGTAAAACCGACGCCATCTTTTCTATGTATTGACGGGTCTCCAGACCTCCGTCATTCAGTTATGGTAAATGGGCGTTTCGTTTTCTGACACACGCTGTAGCGGTAGACCAATCATAAAGGACCGCGCCATCCGACCAATCACAGCAGTGAGGGCTCACGGAAAGAAGGGGTTTAGACAGACTGAATCTTCAAACTGCTTCACACGAGTCGTTTATGAATCATTTAGAAATGGGGTAAAATTAAATCTTTTTTGGAGAAAACTAAAGTGTTTTTGACCTTGCATACATGTAAACCTGTTTTAAGAGACTCATTTAGCAAGATTAGCAACCTTTAAAATGGCATAATAAGCCCACTTTAATGTTTTTCTTGGGTAAACAAATGTGATCATCAGATCGATACAAAATATACAGGTAGTATAGTCCTACCAGGTACTACAAAGACACTTATCTATGTTGACTCATAATTATTATTAATTACTAGCCTTTATTATACCTGTTGTGCATATGCCTCTTGTAGTTCTGGTCTCTCAAGGTCTTCCTGTAAGGCACTGGGTGATGTGACAGGTGTGGCACCGACTGACCTCGCTGCTTGGCTCACTGCCTCAGAGAGTGTGAGTCTGGGACCATCGCTCTGTGCCGTCTGTTAAACACACAAAAACAAACACTACTTTTAGGGAAAAGCTAAGAGTCTGTGTATATAATTACTTTTTAAAATCAAGGACTTGCTTTAAAAAAATCTTAATTTATTTTGTTTGATGTGTGTGCGAGCACATGTGTGTGCTTACGTGTAAAAAGGGGAGATGATCAGGACAGTTTTCTTAGCAAAACACCAGTTAGCTTTTCTTGCATGGTTATGAAATTAGAAAGGGGAAGAATTCACATGAAAAGTAAAAAAAAAAAAAGATGGAAAAAACAAAACAAAACAAAAACAAACAAAACAAAAAAAACTCCACACACACATTACCTTTCTGCGTTTTGCAGGCATCCCTTGCAGATATGCGTCAGATAGAGGTGGCTGAGCCTTCATCTTCCTCTGGTTGTTTATATCCTGTCTGATGATGGGCACCCACTCCTGCGACACAATGAGGTGAAGCATCTGTTATGCTATTCACCATACAACCAGTATGGAGACTTTGCAGAATGAATAAAGAGCAGAATGGATGGCTTACAGGAGGTAAAGCAGCTGCCCAGGCCTCAGCTTCTTCTCCCGGCTCCTCTCCACCTGCTGCTTCCTCCGTCTCTCCAGCTGAACCTCCAACTGCCCCTTCTTCCTGAGAGCTTACCATGACCTCCTCTGCTGTGGTGGCTGGAGTGGGAGAGAGAGTGTCTTCCATCTAAGCATGTGACACAGGTTAAAGCTTAGACTTCAAATGATCAGAGACACACACATTGGTCATATTGTACAGTATTGTGCATAGATACATCTATAATTATACTTGAAAGTCAATCGTTTCATTATCTGTATAAATACACACACCTCCATAGGACGACCTTCTGTCTCACGTGCCCCTGCTTCACCCTGAAGTGAAAGTTCAAAGATTACTCATTAACAAATTAAACACTGCTTAATGATGCACATACAGTAGCTTGTTAATAAAGCCTCAGGATATCAGGACCGTATGCACTTCCCAGAACTGTACACATATTTCTGTGCATTGCCACTTGTAAGAGATACTCTCACCTGAGTGTGGACAACATAATGCATGATTTGCTCCTCTGTGACTGGGATGTGCTCCAGAATAACCTGCAGTCTCATAGTCATCATACTGGTCAACCAGTTCACCACACTGGGGTTCACCTCTGCTGACATGGTCCTCTGAGGAGGAATAAAGTGAAATACAATGAGAGGGTGTTCAGTGAATATTCGGCTGTAAGAAAACAAGGATTATGAAAAAGGGTAATAGTTAAGAGTACTGACGATGCGATTGTTGATGACTCCAGTAAGGGCAGCCTGCTCTCCTCTCAGGCAAAACAGATTGAGGGTCAAACACTCGAATAGTGCACGATTACACAGCTGCAGCAAATGTGGTCCAAATGTGGGATCTAAAAAGGTGGTCAACATAACTAATTTATCAGAATACATACGTTGGATTATGCATCACAGCAATTAATCTACATTCCAATTTTTATGTATTCATGTTTCTGATTTGTAATAGTCAAGATTAAGGATAGATCTTCCATAGATCTGCCATATGTTCAAATCCAGGACTGCCAGAGAGCAATCTTTAGCCTCTAACTTCTTTGTTTTTGCTTGGATTACATTTTTGTTTGATCATAGGCTGGGCAGTGTCAGTGTGGAAGCAGGATTTGGTGACAACAATGCAGGAACATTCCTATTTTTTCTGTGTAGCTGGAGAGTCAAAACATCTGCTATTCAGTGCTAGATTCAAGGTGATATTTTCACATTCAAGCTTCTTTTTCTTTGGTTTTGGGAGAATCATCTGTGATTTTCAATGTGGGTTGAAAACTGCGCAGATTTAATTTAACCAGCCTTCTTGATTAGATTTTTTTTTATTCATTGGCTGAAGATTTAAATTTATGTATTAATACTCCATAAGCAAACCATAAAAATAAATTACTAAAAAATGTAATAAAATACTGGACATACCTGTGCATTGCAGGATGTGTGTTGCAATTTCAGTAAGTTGCTGTCTTAGAAATGCTCGGTTTGTCTGAGTGATGTCCACCCCATCCCGTACTGTAACTGATGACTGAGAAATAAAGAGAAAGAAATAAGAACAAAACAAAAAAAAATTTAAAATATTTATATTCCATGTATATACGGCGATTTTCACAACTGGCTTGATTGACTTACAAAACTCTCTGTGATGTATTCATCTAGTTCCCCAATTAGATTTTCAGCAGCTGCCTATGGTTGGGGGGGAAAAAATTTATATATACAGTATATAGTGAAGAAACATACTGGCAAAAATCATTGTGATATACTGCTAACTATTTAAGTACTACACAGTGTGACTTACTGCAATGTTGGCTTCAGTGGGCTCTCTACCCTGCAGGTAGTGTTCTGTGAAGAACTGGGCTAGCTGGGGCTGGATACGGCTTAATGGCTGAGACTGACCATGGAGCAGCAACACCATGTCCACCATGGAGAAGTTCTGGCACACAAGAGTCAACAGGTCGCCAAAGAAACCTACATACAGACAGACAGTAATGTACAGTAAAAGAAATACTCAAGCAACTCAAGTGTAAATGTAACACAAATTCACTGTAAGCATATTAAAAATCTATTCAGGTATGAATCTCAATATTTTTGTGTGGTGATTTATAAATCGTATAAATATACGTATTTATAAATTTTATTTATGTAGCGCTTTTAACAATGGTCATCGTCGCAAAGCAGCGTTACAGAATAAAAATAAATAAAAATGGAAATGAGTTTGAAAAATGTCAAGCACTATGTATAAATCAAAATGATCAAATGTATCTCAATCAAAGAATGATATTTGATGTTTAGAAAGCTTGTACTTCAATATTTCAGATGTCTCTTTATAGACATTATGCAAGATTAATGGTAAAACACTTGGCAACTACAGTACACAAACAGATGCTTACACTAGGCACTTGAGGCAGTGCGAAATGCTGTTAACCGAGCAAGCTCTCACCCATTGCTTCTCCTGTGCTGGGGGTGAAAATGTTGCTGGTCTGAGAGAGTCTCTGAATGAACTGAGCAATACTCTCAGTATTGTTCTGTTGGGCTCCTAGAGACCCCATCATACTGGACAGGACCCCCTGCACAATCCCTGTGAACAGCTCTGTGTTCAGGACGTCCTCAGCTGCGGTGCCTCCTGCAGGTGTTTGTGTTTCAGCAGTTGGAGGAGCAGGAGCAGGAGCAGGGCCTGATGGTGGAGCTATAGGGGGCTGGACATGGCTCTGCTGTGATGCCTGACAAAAAGGTGCACATAAATCCCATACATTTTAAGATACATTTCCATCAACAATTGGTCAATGATAACAGAACCATTTATAGCACGTGTTGGCAGAAGAAGCTGAACAGCTACGTATTCCAGTGTCCGTGTTTACAAAAGTTCGGACTGATGAATACACACTTGAAAAATGTATTTTTCTGAATTTAATTAGTCCCCCGCTCCTTACACTGTCATACTGCAGTGTCATAACATTTACTTCCTTGAGTTTAACTGTGTTTGTATTCAGCATGTATAAGATTTACAAGTACTGTATTAGTATTAGGGCTGAAACGATTCCTCGAGTAACTCAATTACAAAAAATGGTCGAGACAAAATCTTCTGCCACGAAGCTTCTTTGAATTAATTTTAAAAGCTTGCGTTATGTTTTTGCACAATTATTTGTTTGGCGTGACACAGCGCGCTTCCGGATGCAAGCCGCCAGTAAACACCAACGAAGAAGCAGCGCTTACTTCACCCCAAAAGCGGAAGGAGACGCAAACAAGAGCAAGGCCCTTAACCCTATCTGCTCCAGGGGCGCTGTATCATGGCTGACCCTGCGCTCTGACCCCAGTTACGCTGGGATATGCGAAGAAGGAATTCACTGTGCTGTAATGTATATGTGACAAATAAAGACTGAACTTTAACTAACTTTAAAACAATTAACTGTGTATTGATTTGAGGCATAAAATTATCAGAGGCCAAAGAAGAGAACTTTTAGTTCTGAAAGTTAAGTTGCACAACTTAGTGTTTTTGTACAATTATTTATTTTTATGTTTGCCTTAGTTTTTTTTGATACTTAGTCATTTGAAATACCTGTTTTTTTTTTGTGTCTGAGAAAGGGCTTTAAATGCATTTAAAAGTGTAATGCACTTTTAATCTCAGTCAACTTTTCAGCTATTCCTTGTATTGTGAATAATGACAATTTTTATTTTTGATAAAATGCTGTATGCATTTAAAAAATGAAAGTAGATTTTTCAATTAATCTTTGTTTCTGTTATATATTTTACATTGCTGTTTAATTAAGCAAAAGTACATTTTAACCGATTACTTGATAAAATTTTTGGTAGAATACTCTATTACTAAAATATTCGATAGCTACAGCCCTAATTAGTATTGATTCATACTTAGTAATGTATTAGTAGTAATAAGTATTAACATAACTACTTGCTGACCTGTATGAAGTCAGTGACTCCCTGAAGGAAGGCAGGTATTCCTGGCATTGTCACGGTAACGGAGGGATTTTCTCCTACAGCCTGTCCGGCACCAGCCACACCTCCGAGGACAGAGCCTAGAAGCTGGTCCAAGTTGCCTATTAGAGGAGGCCCCTGAGCAGGCCCGGGGGGTGGTCCAGCCTGGGGAGCAGAGTTTGCAGTGGTGCTTGTGGAGTGTGTGGGTCCTGGGGAGCTGGCGGTAGGCTCAGATGTGGGGCGAAAAGTTGAGGATGATGATGATGTGGAATGGGATGAGGATGTGGATGAGGTTGAAGGGGAAGATGAGCTGGAAAATGTGAATGTGTGGGAGGAAGAAGAGGAGGAGGAAGAGGTAGTGGCCTCATTGGCTGTAGAATAAAACAAACCAAAAAAAATTATGCATATTGCAAAAATTGTGTGCATTCAGTTTATTATGAAAGCAAAAAAACTGTACATGTTGTAAACATACTCATCTGGCCTGAAACCCCTGCCAAGAGCTGTCCCATCATCCCACTAATCATTTGATTAATAGCAGCTGGATTCATGGGTGTAGGCTGCAAGGACGAAATACATGTTAAAAGAAAAAAAATGGTATATGAACTATAAAAATAAATAGTAAAAATATCCTACATTTTAAAGCCTCTTTTATGGTTGTTAACTGTTCTTACAATACACTAAATGTTAAGGTGCTAACCTGGCCCGGATGCTGGCCCATCATAGGAGGAACAGCCGTTCTCAGGTTGATGGTGGTTCCTCTGGTGGTAAAGGAAGGATTCGCCATGCGGTGGGGAAAGGAAGGCAAGGTGAATACAAACCTAGCTTGATGAGGGTGATGAGGAAAAGGTGGGGGTGTAGGACCTGTACTAGCTGGGATGGGTCCCATGCCAGCAGGGGCAGGGCCCCTGGCTGCAGGGGTGGGACCAGCGCCCGAAGGGGTGGGACCAGCGCCCGAAGGGGTGGGACCAGCGCTCGAAGGGGTGGGACCAGTGCCTGGAGGGATGGGACCAGTGCCTGGAGGGATGGGACCAGTGCCTGGAGGGATGGGACCAGTGCCTGGAGGGATGGGACCAGTGCCTGGAGGGATGGGACTAGCACTGGCAGGGGTTGTGCCTGTGCTTGGAGGAGTGGGACCTGTACTGGCCGGGCTTGGGGTTTGTTGTCCATGTTGAGTAGCAGCAGCACTTGCCATAGCCATTGCTTGTTGAGTAACTTGATTTACAATGGCTTGCATGAACTCTGGAGGTAAACCAGGTATATGTATAGGAGCGGTGCCTGCTACAGAAATACAGACAAACAATCATAAGTAAGGACATTTCAATTTTTATTTCCACTTAAACTGCCATTTTGTCTTTTGTACATATATATTTTTATATTTCTTATATATTTCTCTTTGATATAATTTTTGACAATTTTTCTCTATTTTCTTATAGTTTCAATTATTTATTTCTTATTGCTTGTTAATCGTTTCTAAATTTTAAAGGTCATGGGCGGTCGTATAAGCATTTCACTGCATATCGTACTGTGTATGACTGTGTATGTGACAAATAAAATTTGGATTTGAAATTTGAATTTGACAGGGAAACATCATAAAGCTGTATTGTTTGCTTTCAAACCTTCAATGTGATTACTGGCTACTTCAAAACAAATGCAGCTGTGAGGAAACTTCATATCTTACCAGTCTGTCCTGTACCAGCGGCATTCTGCTGTCCAGGTGCCTGGGCATTGCTTCCATTATCTGAAACACAATATAATGTGTATATTTTTAAGTTGCACCAGGGTACATGTTTGTATTGTTAATACATGTGCAAGCACTATACACAGACCTTCACACACACACTCACACGAAAGACCCACCATCAATGTTAATCTGCATCATCACCATTGGCTCCATGGTTTGATGGCTTATGCGTATCACCCTGGGCCCTGGCTGTCCAGTCTGCGGATTGGCCATACCTGGCTGTGGGGTGGGCGTTTGTCCCTGCCCTTGTTGTTCTGATTGGTCAGCAGGTTGTGAGTGACTTTCAGCTGGTGGCCTGCCGTTAGCTGACATGGTCACTGTGGTCCCCAGGTTAACCTGTGATTGTATATAACCAAGCAATTACATTAATTAAAAACAACAAATTATGCTCAAACACATAGAATGATGATTTATGCTTTATTTTTTTATTCTGGTTCCCTTCATATCCACATGGACATCTTTCCACTTCTATCATTACTAGAATAACGCTGCTAATCTGTCTGAACATATGGCATATTGCAAATAAAGTTCTGAAAGCTTACGAGTACTACATAGGGCTCAAAAATCAATACTGCATACATTTTTCTTAATATAAGTATTTTGATTCTGTCAGTGGTGATTATAATCCTGGAAAGACTTTGCCTCTTGTTTATAAAATAAGTCCAAACGCTTGGCCTTACCTGTACAGGCATGTGATGCGCTCCACCTGGTGGCAGAACGGAGGAAGTGTAGTAAGACATGGGCCGAATCACATGCAGGTGACGAGGAGGTGCACTCGACAGATTACATCGCAGATCCCCAAGAGCAACCAGGGCATTTCCTAAGAGCCGAAAAGCTTCTCCCACAAGGTTTAGGACTTGCTGGTCCTCCTCTCTCTCCTGTGTCTGCATAGGAACAAGGGATAATACTGTGTATCTATGGAAAGGCACTGGCATTGGTAAAGGGCATGATTTATATTTTTCCCCCTCAAACATTAATTACTGCTATAAGCTCAACCACTATAGTTTTCAACAACTATACCAGGGTGTGAACAAAGTCAATATAAAGTACTTATCTAATCATATAGACAAAATTTAAAAAAATGCCATATCTGACAAACCTAAAAGAGATGCAGATTCAGAACGGACCAATAAAAACACATTTTAATTACAAACTGAATGGTCATGGCGGCCACATGCATACATTATTGTTGTAATCAGCAGCGGTGGCTGCCTCCAGGATGGAGTGAGCTCTCTGGATGAACGGCTGGAGCCTCTCTTCTACTCTTCTCAGCTCTCCTAACATCTCAACCATTTCTGCAGGACTAGGGTGGCTGAGGAGGATACACAGTTTAAGCAAAAATCAGTACGTTTCTGTTATTTTAGTCATCCTCACCGAAGCCAAAACCAAAATTCGACAAGACACCGCTCTTAGTTGAGTCTCATCGCAAGAGAAGTTCCAGATCTGAATAACTAGCAGACAATTACTGTATCAACAGAACCATTGCAATCTGATGGAGAGATTAGCAAAATGAGATTTTGCTCATGATAGGGATGAATATTTTTTTACTGTAGTACTGAACATTTTAAATACAACAATACAGCTGTGATGTCAATTAATTAGGATGCCTAAAAAAATATAGTGATACATCATAGATTATTACAAGATTATTATATTATCTTGTATAGAGTTCTACAACAGGAGTGAAAGTTAATTTTCGCATTAGATTTTGGTCAAATGATGGAAGGAACTATAGGAGGGTGCTTATAGGAGGATTCACACAGAGTTCTTTGATATTATGTATAGAAAATTATTTCTAAAAAAAAATATTTGCAAAGAAAAGAAAAAAAGTATTCAAATACATTCAGTACACATTTACTTGCAACCAATAAACTAATAAGAACATTTACCAGAAATGATATGACTATTTCTAAAGCGCTATTTGTGCAGTAGACATTTTCCATTTTCCAGTGTTGATCAGTTCTCTCCTTACTTGGGTCCTGAAGGAGGATGAGGAGGACGAGGTTCATTGTCAGTCTGAGTAGAGGTAGAGGATGAGGGAGGTGAGCTGGAAGCAGGGGGGGATGTGTCCATGGGTTGGACAGGAGGAGACGGTGTAGAGGTGGAGGAAGAAGGAGGAGCTGCAGAATCTTGAGCTGAGGAACTATCCATGGGCTGAGCCTATAAACACAGAAAAATCATGAAGTCAACTATTACACATTTTTGCAAACCTACAGGATTTGTTCAACAATATTAAATCAACAATAACGCAAATCAGCGACGTGACGTGATGCGACACGTGCTTCAGTGATTCTCAGTACCTCCAGTCTCTCGATCAGGGCGATGGTGTCTCGCAACAGAGTTTCAGCCAGGAGGACCCGCAGTCTGGCCTCACTCTGCAGGGTCTGATCCATATCAACATGCACATTCACTGAGCCATTGTTCTAGCAGAGAAAAATACACACATCATTAAGTGCAATACTTTGATCAGAGACTTGTTTATTTTAAATGACTAGATGGCGCTCATACCCCATTGCTGCTGCTCATTCGTGTATTCCTAACACCTTCCCCGAGGCCTGCCATTATCTGCTGGATAGACATCTGAGGAAAGACATACACAAATCACATTAAAATTTCATCAGCATAATTAAACTTCAACCACTAACACATCTACAGGAATACGCTATTTTTTTTCCTCACAGTCACGTTAGCGTGTATAACATCGTGTGCACTACAAACAAAGACATCTGACATCTTTTTGTCTTGACTGATAAAGAATGGCAATGCCCATGCCTGAATTTGCTGGGGGTCCATGACGTTCACTGGGAGATTAAGGGTACCAAGCATAACGTAGCTATTAGCATTGCGATCATGTGTGGCTCCATGAGGCATGGCCTGAGGAGTTGTGGTGCTTCCGGTCTGAGAGCTTCCTGAAGTCCCAGGTACTCCACCTGAGCCTGATCCTGCCGGAGTCGTCTGTGGTGGGGCTCGCTCCACCAGGTGAATGACTTTACCATTTACATCTGCAAACACAAGAACAGAAAAACACACATTTTTAATATCAAATGCCATGATCAAAGGAACACAAAGATTTATACTGAGTAATCTCCTAGCTTCAGTGCATCCAACTAAAAATATATCTCAAATACATCATTACTGATACAGACCATCAAAAAGCTCAGTAGCAGAAATGCCTAATTTTAGAAAGAAATGAATAAGTAGTTAGACATGCTCTGGTTGCCAAGAAGAGTTTTAAAAAGAAGGAAAAAACTGCTGGTACTTAGTTAGTAACCTAGTAACCCAGTGTAAGGATTTATCTAATGACGGAAACTTCAAAGTACTGTTGTAAGTCACTCTGGAAAAGAGCGTCTGCCAAATGAATAAAATGGAAATGTAAAAACGCAAATAAATACATTATGCGCCAAAATATGCAGTACTGAAACTGGTGCATCTCGGATGCGTATTTGCGTTTGTCGACAGGGCATAGCTCCAGAAACACAAGTTCCCAGTAGTGAAAAGGAAGAAGTTTTGTGCATGCGTTGCTAGATATGTTTCTAGACAGAGGAAAAATGTACATAGTTGAGTATTATTTCTGCTCATACACAAGTGGTCGTAAATGGGGACAGAGTTTAAAAAAGATGGCAGAACAATTCCTTCCCATCCCCGTCTCATTCCCCCGATGCACCCCCTGGTGCCTACTTGTGGGAAATGTTAAAGGAGAGTGTTCAACTGTGAAGATTCGCCAAGAACTGTGCCTGCATTACGCGAGCAAAGCGTCTTTTTTTGCACTGTCTACACCGAGGCAGTGCACACACACTTTGAACACTTACATTACGCATACAGTGGTAATTCAACACACTAATAGTGTGTATGTTAGATTCTTTTAGGAGAAATAAACTCACAGATGACAAGATGATATTGTTTGTCTTTTGATTTCAATACTGTATATTTTGGTGCATATTGTACTTGGGTGGGCCATTTTAAAAATCTGTCCGGGAGAACAATGCCATCAGCAATTAATTAACTAGTAGCAGACAGTTCCCTCTTGCACAACCGCTCCTGTACCTGTTTATACTGCTACAGCGAGAGCTGTGTACCAAGATGTAGTAAATGCAGATGCCAGCAGTTGTAAAAAGAATAGGAAAGGCATACTGACGGTCAAACATGCTTTGCAGAGAAACACAGTTTTGCACAGTAAACAGTCTCTTCTTTCAAAAGGACCAGGAGGATTAACCCTTAAAACACAAGTGGCACGGACTGTGCCGGCAAACACAGCATTGAAAAATTACCTATTAAATATTTTTTTAAATGCTTATACGGAAGCCCTGCAGGTTTGTGTCGACAGAGGTGGCTTCAGACATCAAACTGGGCTTTTTGATACGTCATGTAGGACCAGTGTTAACGCTCAAAGCAAATCTGACTGCTACTGGAATATGGAAATAACGGCGCAAAAATGCAGAATGCGCAATACATGTGCATATTATAATAACAATAATAATAATTCTTCCCCAAACTGTTGCCATTGGAAGATAATGTGACATAGATAAGCATCAAGATGTCCCTTTCATGGAACCTTCAAGGTTTACACCTGTTACACCATTATAATGAACTTGTACACAAAGTGAGGTCCATGAGTACCCACAGACACACTCACAACTCTAAAGGAAACCTTCACAGAGGAGTGGAGGCTATTATAACAGCAAGAAAGTGTTAAACACACATGACCTGCCAGGAAGCAAAGAACATTATGTACAAAAAAGGTGGAAATGTTTTTTAGTCAATATAGTCAAACAACGTTATAAAAGTACTGAATACCACCAAAACAGTAAAGTGAGGGAATATATTTCAGAATACTGATACAGCACTTTAAACTCAGCCCTAAATGTCTGCCAAAGTTGGTTCATTCTTGCTGTCAACCTCTAGGACACCCCTTAAGGACAAACTGTGCAGAACAACCAGTCCTAAATATGCCTGACAAAGCAAACTTCTGAATGCACTTACTGTATTCTGCCAGAGATTTCTCATCTTGAAGCACTCGTCCCTGGTAGATCAGCCTCTGTTTGTCAACGGGTATACACACTGAGGGAGATATATGCTCTTTAAACTCCTTTACTGTCATCTAGAGAGTAACAGGAAAAGGTATTAAACAGTTAAAATTGTTAAGATGTCTAGATTTGAAATTCTGATAGCAAAGATAAAGTGTACAGAAAAAAAGAATTAGCCTTGCCATTCTAAAGCTTTACAAAGTAAATTAATGTTGAAATGAAAAAAAATGTAAACTCAGAATTTCATTACTCAGAAATTCATTATATTAAAATACACGTCACCACTAAAGAACACGTGCCAATTGTTATGTTTTCAAATCAAGTTAAAAAAACCCTGCTATTCAGTGTGGAACCTGGAATTCATTTTATAGACACATAACTTCTCTTCACATTCTCATAAATCATTACAAGGCAGTTCACATTTACATAATCTTATAACTTGCTATTACTCTAGTTCAGCCACTATTATTGATTATAAATTTATACATATTTTCTCACATATTTTACACTAATTTCCCTACTTTTCTTCTGGGTATGAAGGCTGCTTTGTAACAATTTCTTTAACCACTGTTAAAAGTGTTATATAAATCATTTAATTAAAAAAAATAATATTAGGTTTAGCCATTGAGCTTTGTATAAATGGGTGGAAATGACAGCAGATTAAATGCGTTAGAAAAAAAAAAGATCTTATTCAACTCCAGCCATTTAAACATCAGAGACTTATTTTTCACAAACACCTTACCTATGGCACCTATAATTCAATTCAATTCAATTCAAGTTTATTTGTATAGCGCTTTTAGCAATTGTCATTGCCTCAAAGCAGCTTTACACAATCAAAAGAATTATTTAAGTTTG
>JAQMYK010000003.1:10122472-10133754 GCA_030014345.1 Clarias buthupogon
CACACACACACACACACACACACACACACACACACACACACACACATTATAAATAGATAGATAGATAGATAGATAGATAGATAGATAGATAGATTCAGCTTTTCCTTGCTAGTTGCATGTATGCAAAAAAGTACTCTCTCTCTCTCTCTCTCTCTCTCTTTTCCTCTCTCTCTCTCTCTCTCTCTCTCTCTCTCTCTCTCTCTCTCTCTACATTATCTGTAACTGGTACAATGTATTCAAAACTGCCTTACCTGGTGAAAACTGGTTATCACATTACGCTTCTAAGCTGTAAGCCCTAATGCTAGTGCTTGGCTTTTCTTAGTGGCGTGCTAAAAGATATCTTAAACCTTCCACAAAATAGTCTCCAATTTCTAATGTATAATTTTTTCCATGATTCATTTTTTCTAATCTAAAGTCATTTGTTCATAACTGCACATGTGTATAATTGAGTGCTTATATACAATTTTCACAAAGTAGCTTGTTCCAGTTTTCTTGTTACGGCTAATGAATGAAAAGTGTCACATTACGCAAAATTATTTCTGCTACGATCTGAATTAGGCCAAATAAGACAATGGGTTTTTGAAGCTCTTTTGGGGGTCTTTGTTATACCACCCCCTGTATTTACAGTGGCTAATTTGAACACCGTGTGTTTGCCAATAAGGAATCCTCCTCTCTTAGGCACCCAATTTTCCGGCCCGGTTGCACAGCTAGCGCTCTTATTAGGATGGGTCTCTCTGCGATCGCTTTCCAATCTCCTGGTTGGCGGGGTGCCGCGTCAGGCTAATTTAAGGGAATTATTTTGATTGTTTCCATAACGCTGATCAGATTATCACCCAGCGGGACCCACTTGCCCCGGCCCACTAGCTTTAGTCTTACATCCATTCTTTCTTTCTGCTTTCTTTTTTTTCTGCCTTGCTCAGAGCAGATCGAGCATTTTTAGGTGAGAATGATTAGTAATACATCCCATCCAAAAAGTCTTTGTGGTAATCCTTTCTATGACACTCAGAGCTTAATATGTTGCGAATAGTTCTTTTATTACATATAATCAAGTAATGCAAGTGTCACTAGTCATTATGATACTGTATAGTGTTCGGCACAAACCTTACAACTAATTAATAACTTCTAAATAATTATAAAACAACCTGATAATAAGTTACAAAAAGCATTATTTATAGCAACTTATTAAACCTTTATGGAATTACATAGGATTCCAGGTTTATAAATATGTAATACAGTACATACAGTAAGAATGAATAATGATGAAATTGTTATTAACTTTTATAAAACATTTAAAATAGTCAAAATGTCATCTTTGCTTCCAAAAAATGACACAAAGCAAGTATATGTACGTACGTATGTATGTATGTATGTATGTATGTATGTATGTATGTATGTGCAGTATGTATGTATGTATGTATGTATGTATGTATGTATGTATGTATGTATGTATGTATGTATGTATGTGCAGTATGTATGTATGTATGTATGTATGTATGTATGTATGTATGTATGTATGTATTTATTTATTTATTTAATTTTATTTATTTAATGTGCCTTGAAAATAATTGCCAACTTCGGTAATGACTGTAATATCCCTACAAAATGTAATTTGGAACTTAATTTGGAAGAAACTGCTTCCATATTACATAAAAAATTAAGTTAATAATGTCTTACAACTTCTAATGGGCAATAATTTAACACATCATTCACTTGAAGCACTCAGTGATCTTTATAATGTTTTTGTAAATGTTAATAAATATTATAGTTTCAGAATGGGAGAATAATATGATCTTAATGCTTTTTTGGCAGAGCGCATCCTTCCTAGAGGTGGATGAGCTACAGGAGCCGGCATGAGCACACCAGGTTCAATTCAATGTAATTCAGTTCAAGCGAATCTTATTTGTATAGCACATTTAACAATAGTCATTGTCACAAAGCAGCTTTACAGGAATAAACATTTTGGATATAAATACATAGAGAGATTTATAGAACATGTATGGATTTATAAAAAAAAAAAACACTTTAGTGGAGCAAGAATGGGAATTTAAGGCTATAGTGAGCACACACTCATTGGACATTTTAAGATTAGATTGATTTGTTGCGCATTCTGACATTACAATTTTTGCTCACTATGGTTGTAAGGGGTGCTTATTCGTGAGGTCAGACTTGGAGATACCCTTCTGATCTCAGTAATCAACAAGGTGTTGTCCTGATTTTTTACAAATTAATTAATTACTTTATTTATTAGGTATTTGTTTGCACCATTTTGTGTCTGAACGAAAACATTACAGTACAGCCTTTCCTAATTAAATGCCATTCTTAGACACAAAATGCAAACAAACACCAAATAAATAAATAAAAAGTTTTTTTTTAAAGTACAATTATTGTATATGTTTTTGCTGATGTTTGTTTGTTCCATGTTTTCAACTTTTATATATGCACTCCTAGAGCCTTCTGAATGTCTAATTATAAATTTTTTATTTTATTATTTTCCCTTTCTTCTGTCCTTGCCAACCTGGTCAGGATCCAAAGCAGTCAACACTAGGCAGGAGAGTAGAGAGTCAGTCATATCGATTCGGTGTCGATCACCAGCCTCGCTGCTCTCTATAACTGTCATAACAGCTGCTCTGTGTGTTTGTTCAGGGAGTATTGTGTCCCTGCCAGACCTACAGCAAGAGTCCAAGAGTCTTTTCAGAGGTCATTTGCACAAACTAAAGAGGTGCCGTCTAACTACCCGATGAACCCACACATTCACTTCAACACAAAGTAGCTTGGTATTTGGATAGATAGATAAATAGATAGATAGATAGATAGATAGATACATAGATAGATACATACAGTAGATAGATACATAGATAGATACATAGATACAGTATATACTGTAGATCAGATTTTATTGTCATTGTATATCACAGGTACTTAGCAACAAAATGCTGTTTAGCATCCACCAGAAGTGTAAATATTATAGCGTATAATGAATAGCTAAAATATTTGAATTCTTATTTACCTGTGAGATGTCTATTAATATGAGATACCTGAAGATATACAGTATGAAGGGATTTAAAAAAATAAACCCCCCACCCCCCACCCCCAACACACACATTAATTACTTGCATTTCAGCAGACATTCTGGATATAATTCTGTATCTAGCAGGCATCAGTGACTACCAGGTATCAGTGCTGAGTATCTACTCTAATCAGGTTTTGCCCGCTGGATACAGAGTTCATTAAGAAGAAATAAAAAATTCAAACTGTGAGCACCATCTTTCTCTGGAGCAGTTTTAAAAAAAAAATTTAAACCTGGATTTTTGCATCGTTTCTTTTTGTAAACAGTAGTTGAAGAAGTTAGTAGAGTTGATGGTCTTCATGGAAAGACTAGGCTTGGGTCGATTAAACAGAAAATGCAAAATGACGTCATGTTCTCGTTTTCAAAACTGCACTGCCCGAGGCGTTCTGGCTGCGCTTTGCGAGTTTGACTGATCTGACGGTTTGATCAATGGTAGCTTTTCTCTCCTCTATGGCCTTGGCTTGTTCCTCCAGAATGGCCTAACTCATTACAGTAATGAACTTTATAATTACTTTGCCTCGCTGAGAGGAACGAGTCTCATTTAATAAGATGCGATTGCCCTTTATTTCATTTACTTAGCCTCAACGCTTAACTTGTGGCCATTTTCCATCTCAATAAACTCCTTATCCTTCTAGCAGTCAATATCTCTCCATTATCACACAGAGCAGGTAGACTGAGGCCTCATCATGCACCTGAAGTTGAATACATGTGTTTTAGGAGTTCAGGCTTGTCGTTAGCTCAAACTTTTCGACTGAACTTTACACCAGGTGATTTAACACATAACTCTGGCTTCTTTGAGGATTCTTATTAAAGGCTCACCTAAAGCATACAAGTCTTTGTGTCTCTACAGACCAACAACATACTGTATTACTTACACAATAGTGTCACTCTTTTTTTCAACTAAATCTAAATCCAACCTTGAGAGAATGGCAAAGCCACCATTTTCACAGAGTATTGTACTGTAAATACATGCAATTATTAATATGAGAACAATTTAACATTCAGTGAAGGTGTCTCCAGTTTCAGTATCATATAACAGTCCGAAGTGAAGCATAACATTTTTGTTTTCACCCGCAGGAAGTTGTAAGGATGACGAATGTTGCGCTTTGCAGTTTCTTGTTAACAAGATGCATTTATTTTTGTCATATTAACTTCAAGACAAAGTGCACGAACAACAGTTTATAGCTGTTACAATGTCAGAACAACTAACTTGTTCTGAGGAAATGAAACATGGGATGTATCTTTCTTTATTAATTAAAACTTGTAAATGTTGTCCAAGGGGAATAAAACATTTGAAAGAGCTGTTGGTTGAAAAGAATAAACTTCAGGGTTGTAAAAGTAAATCTGCTTTGCATCTCACTGCATCTCACCATCCCGATTATTTTGATTATTTTCCTATAACAGCTGTCTGGAGTGTCACCTATAACAACAGGAGATGTAAACTTTAGTTCATTGTACTGGTATAATGACTATAAAACTCTGCTCCACTACATTTGTGTTAAACATTCTATCGCTATTCCTAGTGTTAATATATTAACATGCTGGATACGTATATAATAAATTGAGTTGATTAGTTTGTTTTGAGGGTTTGTGTGTTTTTCAGATGCATGTGAATAATTCATTTGTCTCTAAATGTAACCAGCCTTTAAATTACACTGTCTAAACTACCCGCAACACCACTTATATGTACCGTATTTTATGTGCGTGATTTGGTAATAGTGCATTTCATTAGTGATGCAGACAAATTTCAAACCATAGATGGCTCCATATGATTATGTCCACCGCTTATATAGAGATATCCCATTTGCTCCAAAATAACCACTGCATATGCAGAATAATACATTTACAGCTGGAAAAAGCAATGTAATTTTTTTCTTTTCTTTTCTTTTTTTTTTTTTTGTAATTGGCGCTCCATAAACAGGAAAGTGGCTATAGCGAGGAGTTAGGGGGCAAGAGAGAATTTCATTTTCTCCCTATTTAGAGTTGCCAGGCGGCATTAAATAAGGATCCAGTTGCACTGCATTGTATTCAGCCTCCTTAATTAACACTTACCACTGTAGCTATAAGGCAAGCTCATTCTTGCTTCTGAGTAATAGAACCATTACAGTTGTGAATTTATGGACAATGCTTCCTTTTTCAGTCAAAAAGAATAATAATAATAAAAAAAATCTTTTTTACACTCTTTCCTTGCAGCCCTGTGACCAATAGAGGGGAAGTAGGATGAAGCCTTGGCACTGAGAGAAGAGCTGTGCAGCTTTAGATCAGTCATGTGCTCTGGTTCAGAATGAGCTGTAGCTTATTATTGGGAGCGAGGTTGGACTCTGAGTGTCCTGATCTTAGTCTCTAATATCAAGATGAGTTTAAAAAAAAAATTTTTTTTTTAACTGTATCAAATGTTTAATGCGTGATGCTGTAATCTGTATATTTAGAACAGGTTTAGAAAAAATTTACTTGTTGGTGTAAAGTTCAAAAAATCTGCAAGATGGATTCGTCAGTATTGGAAGTCAACCTGTCTGTTTTTCTGAATGTCCCAGTTTGCATGTAAAATGTCCCGGTGGTGGATATGACATGAATCTTGTGCTTCTTAACTCCATATTTAAGTCCAAAAGCTGAGACAAACAATAAAAAATTAAAAAAAAAAAGGTAAATAAGTGTTTTATTATTATTATTATTATTATTATTATTATTATTATTATTATTATATTTTTTTGAATGAGCCTAATCCCTTTCTATAAGTGTTATGGAACCATTTTTAAATACCCATAATGACCCTTATTCATTATCACAATACCCATAATGGCTTTCAAGCATTCATTTTACACTAGAGTTTTCTCTATGAGTTTCCTCTCTGCCTCTCGACAAGGTCCACAGCTCTGACACAAAACAGCCACTGAGCAATCCTCCATCCATGCAGTGCTAAGATCTGGCCCATGGGTGTCTCTCTTTTTCTTTCCAAATGTTGGCTTTGACCAAGTTCTAGGGCAGCATCACATTTGTGCATCTCATTCTCAGTCACGCTGCTCATCAGTAAACAGTGCGCTCTTGATGACCACAGAACCCCCCAAAGCCTGTCCCTGTAGTCATTTCATACATACAGTACATCTTTTCAATGACAGAATTTAGACGTACATATAAACAGCCAAAAAAAAAAAAGAAAAAAAAAGTTAACAACAATATCCTATATGATTTTGCCCAACAATACAACGGCTGTTCATTTTCTTCCAAATTGCATGGATGCTCCGGTGGAAAGCAGGGTTGGGGTGGATCTCGCTGATGGTGATTACTGTCTAGCTACAATTACTGTAACCTTGGATGCAGCTGCATTTCTGGCCAGAAGGTGGTGTATAGAATTAGGATCATCCTTAATGTTAACAAGAGACGGCTAAATGGAAGAACGGTGGGTTAATCCTGTGCACTCTGAAGGGCTCGAATGAGAGCACGCTGCCTTGCTGTGTGTCACAGTTGAAGTAGTGCTGAAGTTGACACGAATACACTTTAACAAGGAAAGTTTTTGGAATGAAACGAAAAATATTCAAATATTGCTCAAATAGTTTGTCATTATTTTTATGTGGCGGCGTCTCATCTGCTATTCTTGTAGGAAAGCTGTTGACATACTGTATATTTCTTTTCCACAGTATCATTTTCCCCCTGGTGTTTGCTTTCTAACTGCTTGCTAGCAAAAAAACTTTTGATAGAGCGTAACATTAACGTTATGTCCTGATTCCAGTTTAATGACGTCTTTATGCATTCACCCTATTCTCCGACTCAGCTAAATTTTATAGGACTATTCCGTAGTATACCTCAAATACAAATAACTCTAGATAGGAGCCGATTATTATGATATCATTTAGATTAATATTACAGTTCTGTATTATTTCTTTTGCACCTTTACAAAAAAAAAAAAAATACAAGCCACCTAAACAATATTTAGGATGTAATGTCAGGTACAGTACATCACATTTACTTTTTCAAGTTTAACATACAAAAAGTATGAAAGGTGGAAAAGACATACTCTCATGGGACTTATCTCGGTGATGGGCATCTTTGTTGAGAATGTCCGGACTCGAAAGAAAACATAAAGGATCATAGATCACTGTAAAAAAAAAAAAACCCTCAAAGATTCTCTCTCACTTGCCCCCCCCCCCTCTCTCTCTCTCTCTGTCTCTCTCTGTCTCTCTGTGTTTTTCTCTCAGTGAGCATGAAATGAATCTGAATTTGAGCCAGCAGGCTCCTCTCCTCACTGCTGCTCTTTCCAGACCCTGTTTCAGACAGACAGGACTGACGGTGTTAGTCCTGTAGCTTGTGGACCTCATGGGCACTGGAAGGGCACCGGACAGCCTTTAGACCCCGTAGTTGCCAGTGGGTATGGTGTGGGGCTCGGTGTGCAAGGTCAGCCAGGCTTATCTTGGAGGAGTGGATTTATGCAGGAGCGAGACAGAGAGGGCTGCCTCAGAGTGCTTCTGAAGAGTGGCTTTAGCCAGAAGCTCCTTGCCTGTCCTATTAAATCTCTACTTTGTTCTATTTCTCTTGGCTGGTTTGCCTTTTTCTTTATACCTCTCTTTCTTTCTTTTTTCTTAACAGTTCGTGGTATAGAATTTCACTTGGCATGACTGTAAGAAGCGGTGTGTCATGAGCTCACTCAATTATGGATTATGAGAAATATTAGTGGATCCAATTGTGAATTATGAGAGTCTTCAGTTTACACAACTATTCCTTTACACAATGACCATAGCCTTGACAACGTTTTTAATGAAAAAGCCTTTGTTTACGGAATGCGGGTTAAGGTATTCATTTTTATCCAACAAAAAGTGCCGTCATACTCATTGCAGGTCTGGTCTTTAAGCCGCTGGAGAAAATTCTAAATAAATTGGATAGAACTGAATTAAATTGTTAAACTGAAGTCAATAAGACAAATAACCTTAAGTCCTCTGTCTGTTTGAAGGTTCTCTATATAACGTTTATTCAAATGAAATAGAACTGAAACAGATTAAAAAGTTCTAGAAATTATTGTTGAAGTAAAAATACAGTTTTATTAGACCGATTGAAGGGCATTTGATGGAGGTTTCCACTGATGAAACTTGCACAGGCTCAGCCTCAGGTAGTCGGGATGTTAATGTACAGTATGTGCTTTGTGAATCCGTGCAAGGTTGATTTTAAAAACTACGTTTATTAAACGTTTATTTTTTAGTTAGTTAAAAAAATTTATTGTGAAAATAAAATATACCCGAGTATCATAAAATTTGCAACATTTCAGTTGAATCGTAAAACATAGATTATACCAACACACACAGCATTAATTATTTTTTGTCTGCTTAATGGGTAACACCTGTTATTGTCGTAATTAGCGTCTTAATTAAAGTCCATTATTCATGATACATAATGACCGCTATGGATTCAATTATATCGTAAGTACAAAATGTTTTGATTTATATTAGTGATTAGATTGTTGTAATTACTGTATATTACTAATTGAGAAATGTAATTTGACTAAATGGTATTAGTTTTTCTATAACTGATGAAGTTGGTGATGGTCTCAGACCTTTGGGGGCTAAAATAATGAAACGTTTACGGTATTCAATTTTTGTTACTACTATTAGGTTTTTTTCCAGCCTTATAGCTTCATAGCAGTTGTCAAGGTCAGAGGAAGTGGAATGTGGTAAGAAATTTTATTTTACTTTTAGTAAATTTGGTACTGTACCATTTTAAAAGCAGTTATATGAGCCTGATTGCCTGACCTTTAAACCGAGGACTTCCCCGATAATAAGAAATCATTTATTTACTCAATCTGAACGGACTAATGCTTTAAAGAAGCCATTGGTGTTGCTTAGCACCCTCTGCTGACAAACTCCTTTCTAGGAATAAGAGATGACTTTGTGAGTGACTTTTAGGATCAGTTCTGAGCAGGATAGTGCTGATGCTACGTCTGGATTTATACAAAGTGTAGCACACTGTAATATTGCAAACAACAGTTTCTCAATAATTACTGACATATACCTCTAGAAACACTTTCCAAATGGAACATTTAACATTAACTGTAACTATAACTAGATCTCTGACAGTTCTCTATCTGTCTCTTTTTTCTGGCTGGATCTTTCAACGCTAGGCTCGTGTCACGCTGACTCTTTCCGGCTTCACCACGCCACACCACATTGCTCTGGCACGGAAATTGAAATAATGATAATGTGTCCCTCTGACTGCATCAAAGTATTGCCACTTCAAAAAAAAGCCGGGAGGCATGAAATGCAAATGACAATGTGGAGCAGATGGATCGAGTGCCATCGCCTTGCCCCCACTGAATCTTAAAGGAGGCACTCGGTGTGTGTGTGTGTGCGCGCACGTGTGCAGGGTGTCAAGGGGCGTTTGCAGGTCGTCCTCGTCTGCTCGGTGCTCAATTGGATCATATCTGATGTGGAATCCCAAATTGTGTCTGGCAGTGAAAATGTACCTAGGCACGACTCTTGCTTTGCACGTTCTGTTTTTGCACATTGAGGTCATTAACCCCCTAATGGAGCCAGCAGCAATTAGCGGCTAATCAGACTTCTGTTTTGACTGCCTGCTTTACAGTTTAGATCCAGCCAAGACAACACTTTCCCTGCTGGATTACCTCCAGATTGTGTGTGTGTGTGTGTGTGTGTGTGTGTGTGTGTGTGTGTTCGCACACCCACTGCATCTGTTTGTTTCTCTGGTCATGTGTATATAATCAAATTTTACTGTTTGTTCAGGCAAATATACAAATGTGTATACACATGTATGTGTATAAATAAATAAATAAATATATATACACGCACACATAAGAGCCGTTCGAGTCAATCTGGGACTTGTGATTACCTTTCTCGTGAATGAAGAAATAAAACCAATTGACATTTACAGCAGACTTCAAATCCGGTACGGTGAGGAGCCTCGAAGCCCACTGCATTCGTTTCCATGAACATTCAATGCCTGATCTTTGAAAAGTAATAGATAACTAAGAGATGCATCTGTCTGTTGGAACTGCACACACAATCATTCACAAACATCACTTGCACATTACAGGGACTCGGCTGGGAGTTATTGCCACATCCCCCGTACAGTTCTGACCTCGCATCAAGTCATTTCCACATGTTTGGGGCACTATGGGAGTTCCTGGGAGGCCAGTGTTTTAGACATGAAGAAGGCAGTCCAATCATCGCTCTGAGAAAACATTCTTGATAAGTATATAGTATATAGTGAAATAAAGGTAGATTTTAACTCTCAAAAATATGTTCTTTCGTTCTGTGCAATCAAAAGTCCCAGTTTGACTTGAATACTGTAAAAATTGAAATGACAGAAATGTTTTTCAGTCATAGAATTGTCCTTGTGGTTGATGTTAAGAGTCATTTTACATTTTATCTTTATTAATTACCAACACGGGCAATTTAAGAACACTAATTAGCCTAATTCGTATGTCTTTGGATTGCGGGAGAAAACTAAAGTACCCTAAGGAAACCCACCAAGCACTGGGAGAACATGGAAACTCCATGCATACAGACGCGATGGGGGGAATCGAACCCTCACCTAGCCACTCCGCCACTTTGCCGCCCACACCCATATGTGTTAGTTGAAAATTCAGCTTCAGATTTAGTCTCCTTGATGTTATAATAACCTCCACTCCAGTCTTTCCACTAGTTTCTGGAGCGTGGCTGTGGAGATTTGTGTTCATTCAGCCACAAGAGCATTAGTAAGGTCAGGCCCGGGTGTTGAATAAGGAGGTGTGGTGCACAGTCGGTGTTCCAGTTCATCCTGAAAGTCTTCGATGGGGTTGCGGTCAGGATTCGGTGCAGGTTACTCGAATTCTTTTGCTCCAACCTTGGCACACCATGTCTTCTTAGACATCAAGTTGTGCACTTTTTTTTTTTTTGATGAAACAGGATTGTGCCTTTTAGTTTGTGAAGTTTAGTTTAGGTGAAAAGAACCACATATGGGAGTGATGTTCGTGTGTTCACATACTTTTGGCCATGTGATGTAATTAGGATATGAGAATATTACACGTACATGAATAAAATATTTTGGGATAATACATGCAGTTAACCTAAGCCTAGTAAAAACATGAACGTATCTATACATTGGTTGTGATCAGATTTACACCTTACACTCCTCCTTGCAAATATACTTTTGTTTAAATCTATCTATCTATCTATCTATCTATCTATCTATCTATCTATCTATCTATATATCTATCTATCTATCTATCTATCTA
>JAQMYK010000003.1:10140360-10153472 GCA_030014345.1 Clarias buthupogon
CCCGCCCCCCCCCCCCCCCCCCCCCACACCCTGTCATGGTGTTCCAGTTCCGCCTATGACCACCCCTCCTCATGTGTCCCTGTAATCTCCTGGCACACACACATACAGTACAGTATGCTTTTCACTGAGGCAGCAAGGACTGCTAGGTGCACCAAGACACTGGCACAGTGGTACAGTACAGTAGGCAGCACCCAGGCTATGGTGGTTTGGGAGGCTCTAATACCCCCCACGGTCCCTGCGGTGAGGCAGCTTCTCTTGTCAAGAGGCTGTATTCGCTTAATTAAGAGTAAGGGGTTTATCTTGATCTGGGGACGTTTAACACTCTATAGAGAGAAACCATGAAAGAAAAAGGAGTGAATGAAGGAAAAGAAAGTGCCTTAACCCAAACCTCTCCCATGGAGGATTATTAATGTGTCGCTTGTGTGTGTGCATGTGTGCGTGTGTTTGAGTACTCGTGATGGAGTGTGTCTCTTTTCTCCCTGGCTTTCTGCTGTCAAGGTGACCGTGTTGGCTGCCACAGGCCCCGGGCAGCACTGACAGCTTTAGGAGCGTGACCGAGATTTGTGGCCAAGCACATAACCAACGGAGGTAATAAAAGAATAAATGATGGTTAAAGAGGTTAAAACAAAGGGTGAAGCCGCCACCTCTGCCGCTCTTTGCTAACAAAAATCTCCACCTGGCCTCCAGCCTACCCCTCCCTGAATCCACTCCACCTTCAACCTGTACCCCTCGGCATGATGGGAAGCTAGGTTAATGAGGCCTGCAGGTCAGGGGTCAGACTAGGAGTGGAAATGAGTTCGCTGGCCCCAGAGCCATCTTTCACAGACCTCTCTGTACTCCTCCAGCACACATGCTGTTGTTTACACATGAACTCAGCTCCCCCCCATATAAGCACAGATACACATTCAGCTCGATGCAATCATTTAGATGTTGTATCACTTTGTCTTATGGACAGAGCTGTTTGCTCTGGGAAAGTGTGTTCAATGAGAGTCACTGCTCCTGTGTGGGAGAGCTAAGAGCCGTGACGGCATGAGAGTGCGGGAAAGGTTCAGCGCCAGTGGTCCTGAGAGCTCAGCAAGAAATGTCGGTTATACGAGACCATTCCCCCCGCCCCCCTCCCTGCAGTATCCTCTGAGACATGGTCTTTGATATGCTGAATGTAGTGACAGTCAAATTCAATGTACAAAATTAAACATAATACTGTTTTTACAGTACTTCACCCTTTATGGAAAGAATGATTACATTGGGGTATCTGTAATTACACCATTCTTTATTGTAGTAGTAAAAGAAAAGTTTACTCCGGGGCAGCATACAATACCTTGGCCACAGCATACCAGCATACCTTGACGTTCCAAGATGGCACCGGTGAGGTCGGGTGCCATCGCGACTGCTCCGACCTGTATATTATGTAAATTTGTAAATTTAAAGGTTTTTAAAATTCTCTTATTTTTTGTAATATTGAGGTCAGCAGCAGTTATATAAGCATTTCACTTCATATCATACTGTGTATGACTGTGTATGTGAAGAACAAAAATTTGAATTTGAATTTAGTGCTGCAATGAGTAGCATTGCTGCCACACATCTCCAGTGTCCCGGGTTCGATCCTGAGCTTCTGTTATTGCCTGTCTGGAGTTTTCATCCCTGTTCTCTTTGTGCCCTCAGGTTCTCTGGTTTCCTCCATCCTCCCAGAAACATACAGATAAGTAGATTGTATTTGCTACAGTTAAGCTATGCCTTTGTTTGAGGGTGTTTTTCAATGTGTGTGTGCATAGTAGCTTGTGGTGGACTGGGATCCAATCTGAGATGTATTCCCTCTTTCACTGTACAGGTAGATTTCTGTGAATAAGGGACTGCTTTTGTATTTAAGATTACTTGGACTATATATGCTTTTAAGGGGGACTATATTATCTCATCATCTACCTAAAGGAACAAATTAAATAAATTTGTAACTAGAGATTTGGTGATCGTGTAAGCTGGGTTGTACTATCTATGAGGCAAATTGCAATAGCAATCTCCCTCCTTCCTTTCTCATTCCACCAGACCAACTTGTTTTCCTTAAGGGAAAAAAAAAAAACACCTTATGATCTGGCTTTAAGGAAAAGGGAAAAGTGGACAGCTCAAGGTGGACTAATTACTGGACTAGAAAATTGTAAAAAGAAACTTAAAGGAAAGAGCATGGGAGTATTGCAAATGACAGTATTTCTATGTAAGTATTTTTCTATGTACATTTTTTATAGCTATAGTCCAGTATGTGTGTAAAAAAAATACAAACTGTACAAATACATACGATACTGTCAAAAGTTTGTCAGTACATGATAACATTTCTCTCTAGCTCTCTTTAAATCTCTCACACACTTTCGCTTTGTGTGGCTTCTCAGCAACGAGGAGATTCTTCGGACCTAACCTGTCGATTCACAGGAAGTATGGGGTGTCAGACAAGAGAACACCCCAGTATTAATACACACTGGAGGTTACTTGGCCACCTCTGTGAGACCTGCGGCTGATGGAGTGCTCTTTAATACCCAATCGACACCATCGACATCCCTCAGGGCGAAGGGTCTGCAGAGCCCCAGATCCACCCCAGTGTGTACACTTTATTGATCCTAAGCTGTGAGCACCAGGCCCTGCTGACACGCACAGCATTGCTGTCTCATAATGGACTGATTACGAGGCAGATTACAGCACAATGACGAGATAGCGCAGCCTGGAGGGCATTTTACTTCCTCACTGTCTGACCAGGCAGGGGGGGGGGGGGTAGAGATCAAGTTTAATTTAAATGCTCAAAAGTATGAAAAGGATACTAAAGGATGCTGAAGTTGTCAATTTTTTAAAAATGATTTATATGATAGAGATCACAAAGCTGATTAGTTAATAACCAAACCCTACCTGCATTAGAGCAAAATTTTTATTAATTAACTAGCCCACTGATTTTATGGTTGCCCTAAAAAATATGTTTAAAAAGCCTCAAAAGTGTTGCAAACATAAAGTAATGCAATCTGGTGATGTATTTTATTAAGTTCATTGAATTAATACAGGCTAAATGAATTGAACATTAAGTGCTTTTACAGTTCTCCGGGTCATCTAACAAAGTTTCTAATTTAACACATCATCCTTATGACCTTAGCAAAAGATCAGCAAGTCTCTTAGAAAACTTTTTCCGGCTTTGAGCAGTGAATGTTTTCTTCCCGCATTATGTATTAAACTTGTCATTCTTTGACATCTGGGCAGGTGTCTTTATTTTCTCACTACAGTATGTATTCACCTGCAAGGTAACTGCATGTTGTGCTGGAAGGAGAGTTTTCCTTTGCACTATATTTTCCTTGATACGTTTTAGACTCTCAAAAGATTGATTATCTGTCATTCATTCAAGCTATATGGTCATCTGTAAACCACATCATGCCTCAGTTGATGTGTTTGGCGCAGCAGATGTTGGAATTCAGTGTAAAGCAGAACGTGTAAGATGCACCTAATGGACATGCACAGCCAATGGAAGCCTTTGTTTGGGAAAGTCAATAGGAGTAGGGTTTTTATTCTTCTTTTGATTGAAACTGGTTGTATGCCAACCAGTTGTAAGGTAAGTAGAATAAAAAAGAAAAAAATTAATAACCTAGACATAAAATCTGAGTGTCCCAGGGGGCCAGACCACTGATTCATCCACCCCTGTATGGCCTTGAACACTTTCGTACTGTCTGAAAAAAAATAATAATTCAAGGGTTAACTTACTGTCACACATCTTTTAGAAATCTAAGTTTCTATAGTATCTCACCTGTATACCGTATGAATGCTATAGAAGTCATTCTTTAACTTCTTTGAAGTTTCAGGTGACTTCACAGGCCCAATCAACAATAACAGCTGCAGTGCTGGTGTAGAGTGTGAAGACTGGACTGGAATCCGTGTTGCACTCTCATGCACTCCACATATTCTGCACTCAACGGTAGAGATTGAAACATATTAAATGTACTTAGTGCTGAGGACATAGTGGAAGCAATCAGACAGCGCAAGTTTTCAGTTTCGCAGATCTGTCTGTTGGGACCTACAGCCCTTTCTTATAGCGTATTTGTTCAATTTCAAGCCCTGAAACACCTGACTGCTCTTAACACCTAATGATCCATGAATCTGATGATTTCCTGATTCACAGCCCCTATACCTGAAACACAAGCCGTCTCAAATTTTAAAAGTATGTTATTTATGTCGCTACTTGGGAAAACCATTTCAAAGATTTTTTGCTAAACTACAGTATAGACATTTTGAGCTTAAGTAGTTTCCTTTTTTGCATGTACTGTATTAACCAAAAGCAAAGGAAAAAAAATGAGTATGTTTATAATTGAAGACTTTTCAATATTCCTCCCCTGTGGTTTTGTGTGCATGATCGGGCAGGTTAGTTCACTATGGCACCATGTTCAATTTAATGGCCACATACACCGAATAGCCATAGCATTACAACTTAAACAATTAGACCCAGTATTGTGTAGGCTCCCGTTGTATCACCAGGGCAGCTCTGGTCTTTTGGGGCATGACTCCACAGAGTTTGCTGGTGTCTGGCACCAGGGCGATGGCAGCTGATGCTGTGGGTTGCGATTGTGGCCTCCATGGATCAGAATTGTTTGCGTGGCACATCCCATTTTTGCTCAATCAGATTGGTATCTGGGCAGCTTGGTTTTTGGGAAACCGCTTGCATCAGACGATGGTGCACCAGGCGTTCTGGTGCCTTTCTATCAATTACTTTTTTTCTGCAATTTATTTTCTGTGATGTAAATGTTATGCCTGATCAGTATATTGTACATTATTACTTGTTTCCCATTATTACTTGTTTCCCATACATTATTAATTAGTTCCCATTTGAACACTCTTATATACAATTACATAAAGTTAAAAATGTTCTGAATTGGTACATAATGTAATTATGTACCTGGTCTTGGCTGGGTGACTTGTTGTGCACACTAGCTATTGGGATAAACGTTTCACTCTAGGTTTCTAGTCAACTGAAAAACACAAATAATGCAACCTTTGGTTGGACTTAATGGTACAACTTTATGTGGATAGTCCACACTAGACTATTAATGGATTTTTCACAATCTGTCATCAACCTTTGAACCTATCCTAATTAATATGTAGATGCTGTTGTTGGTGTGGGGTTTATAATCTATACAAACTCTACAGACTTTCAGTTAATTTGAATCATTCTATTAATACCCTGGTTCATGATGGTTCATATACTAAGTGATTTGTAGTGTGTCACCATTGTACCATTAAAATAAAGCAATTCCAAACTTTCTATCACATGCATATCTATCGATATCTTGACTCAATTCCCATCAATCAGACTGGCTTAGTTTGGGGTTCAGTGACTGTGTAAAGTCACTAGGCTAAAGTTGCAGACATGCTGAAGTGTACAGTGGCTGGGTGATTGATGGACTGTGCTGATGCTGGGGTGCACCCCACTGCCACTGGCATATGGAGCCTGCATGTCCAAGCAGCTGTGCTCCCACAGTGCCATAGAGAGGGCACAGGGGCCATGTGGGAGGGGGAGAGGGGACCAACACCCACCTACCACCTACTACTGCTAGAGAAACTGCCATCTCTCAGGTTTGGTGTTCAGGAGAACCATTAAAATTGAAAGCCCATGGGACAAAGACCATTTTTATTAACAGGAATATGTGGAACCACATGATTCATTTACAACATTTATAGAAACTGCCTGGTGAGGGTCACAGTGGTAAAATTGGGCTGCTAGTTTGTGTATATTCTGGGAAAAAAGAAGCAACTGTAATTAGAAAATTCCAGAATGTCTCAGGTATCTACAAACAAAAATAATAACAGTGAGCAGAATTGCAAGCAAAAGTCACAAACATCTCTAGTTAGGACCAATTATTTACTGGGATGGGAGCTGAGTTCCAAGAACAGCTAGAGCAAGAATAACAAAGACAGTACTGCCATTTCCAAAACTCTTAGTGAATTTGTTAAAGGAATTATTCATTTTTTTCAAGTCTGTCTTAAATCAAATGTGAGGTACATTACCATAGGTCTTGGTTGTTATAACTTTTCCTACTCTGCACCCCGACAGTGATGTTTGGCACCTTGAATGTGAGTGCTAGCTCTAGTTACGGTCTTTCTTTAAAAGATACCAACTTGATTTAGCTCATTAGTACTGCAGAAGCTTCATACTGTATGAGTCTGAGCTGAACTTTGAAATGAACAAAGGTTGAAAAATTTGACCACGATTACTGTCTCAAGTGACTTCATGGTTAGTTTACAGAGCAGGAAAATAATGACCAAGATCTATGGTAGTGTAATTATATACACCGAAATTTGGATTCATGACAGACTTGGGGGGGGGGGAAATAAAAAAACTGAATTATCCCTTCAAACACTTGAATTTTCAGTGGCCACCTTCCTTGATTAGGTTACATAACAGCAATTCCAGGCTAAATAAATGTAACTTTATAACAAATAAACAAAACACTATTGTCTATCAGTTGGAAAATGGAGCTTGATGGTAAGTATTGATTTGTATTTGGGAAATGGATTGAGAAAGGCTGAACTGATTGGAAATAATGAAATAATTTTTCAGATTTATTAATAAATCGCTGGTCCTTTAGGTATTTTAGGTGTCAGGGTTTTTCAAAAACACAAAGACAGTGTTGCTGTTTTTCCAGAAAAGGATATAGTGGTAGAGTTTGTACTTTCTTTTTAATAAAGCTATCCAGGCTACTTCAGTTTTAAATGTTATTAATATCTTAATATTTTTCTCAATAAGGGATATGGATGTTTTTCTGGTTAAGGCATTTCGAGGCCCAGCTGCAACCTGAGAGAAATGTTTAAGGCAGCATACGCATTCCAACTTTGATTTGACTGACAACTTTGATGGAGAATTAGCAAGATCGCTTGAATCAGTTCAGGAGCTCAACGCGATCTTTCAATTGCAAATTCCCAACTATTCACACAAAAGCCAAGTCTAATGAAAAGTTACCAGTGGCCTGCTGAGATGCCACATGACCCTTGGCGGTCAGGGTGCATCGCCACAGCTCACGGCAGCCCAGTTTCTATTCAACACATCCACTGCGCTACGCTATTAAAATACTTGTCAGCTCATTCAAGGATAGCAAACCTTAGCAAACAAAAAGCTCCTGAATCTGGCTCACACATGCACACTCACACAGAAAAAAACAAGTATGTGTTGGGAGCAGCCAAGCACCTGGAATCTGTATGCATTCCAGTAAATAAACGGATGAATTTAAAGCTTTTTTTTTTTTAACGCAGGTGCAGGGTGGACCAAGGACACGGCTGTGAAAGGATATCTTCCGTCCCGTAATGCACTGAAAGCAGAATGACCTTGAATGATGGTCAATCCTACACCATGGCCTCATATTGTTTTATGATGAGGAGGAAAAACATCATTGGTCAAGGTTTTCCAACAGAGAACACGCAGATTCACTTAATGCAAAGAATCATGTGGTGCAGATGTCAGTTCACACACACACACACACACACACACACACACACACTACACAAGTGTAGAATTTAATATTGTATGTCCACCTTCTTTCTGCTTGTGTTTTCTAAGGGTTCTTTCTTATTTATGCATCTATAGAAGCATTTATTTATTTATTTATTTATTTATTACGATTTCAGCCAAATTGCATCTACAGTATCTCCCATCAGACGAACGCTGTAGCAGCAACTTCCCAAATTGGCTGACTTTATGTTTTTAATTTAGTGTGCGCTGTTAAAAGGACTGGGTGCAAAGAAAGCGAGAGGCAAAAAAAAAAAAGAAAAAAAAAAGTGATTTGTGGTGGTTAGTTCAAGCGCAGCTCCATGAGGTTAAAAGTTAAAGTAATTCATTACGGCAGATAGCGGCGTGATATTCTTCATCCTGACGCTCGGCACGGGCCGTACAATCTCAGCTATCAGCCAGGAATCCCGATGAGGAGATAATGGCAGAATTGATGGTCATATTTTACAGTGGGTCATGGCGGAGCAGAGTGTAGAACATTGTAATTACAAGTTTGGTAGAAGAGAGAGGCGTTGGAGAGAGGTGGAGGGGAAGATGAGGGCTCTTTGTCTGGCCTGAGATGTGCAGCCAGGCTTAATTGAATGGTAACCTCTGAAAGTGTTGTGCTAACACAGCTGAGGCAGAGAGAGAGAGAGAGAGAGAGAGAGAGAGAGAGAGAGAGAAGTGCTGAGTGTGGCACACTCACTCATCACTCCTGTCTGCTGCTCCTTCTGTGTGTTTGATATAGCATGGGTCTCTCTCTCTCTCTTTCTCTCATGCACGCACGCACACTTAGACACACACACTTTCACCTGTGCATACATATTTCTTTTAACAAATTATTTTCTTCTTAGTGTTAACATCATTAAAAGGGTCATTAACATGCTATCTTGACATTTTCAAATAGTTAAATGAAATCGTTGAATTCCGCAGTATTTTATAACCTACTGTATTTAAAGAGGCAGATTTCCCTGACAGTAAATGTGACAATTATGCACTTCTTGTTCTCTTGTTTTAACTACTAATTTTAAAAGTAAGTGCATTGGGTTAATATAGAGCAATGATTAAGTATTTCATGATGACCTGCTTTGGTAATGGTACGATATGTGATTATGATTCCATGATGAATAACTGTACTGTAATATGTAATAAAAACAAACAAGAAAACAAGAGTCTACCAGTTGGATAGTGGAGAAGTTGTTCACTTTACAGTAAGAACTGCACCAAAGGAGTTCAACTTGGCATTGGAGAACAGTATTGAGAAAGGCAAAGCTCCTGGTCTGCTCTAGACTGAATAGTTTCACATTTTAATTGTAAGGGTTATATAGAAAACCCTTAAGGGTTCCTCCACATTGACAAACCAAATAACCACCTTATACAGTACCATTGTAATGATGTTTCATGTTTGGAGTTTGGAAGTTCTCCCCATGCTTGGAGGGTTTTCTCCGGGTACTTGAGCATTGAGGTTAACTGCCGTTCCTAAATTGCATGTAGTGTGTGAATGAGTGTGTGTGGGTGTGTGTGTATGTGCCCTGCAATGGATTGGCACCCCTCCAGGGTGTACCCTTCTCCAGATCACCCCCGCGACCCTTTATACAGGACGAAGCAGTATAGACGATGAGTGAGTGAAGTAAACTTTTTTTGTGATAAATGAACAACAATGAATGATGTTTCAAGTGATTCTTCTGCATGCACATTTCAATAACAACAACCAGTGAATTAGTGTATTAGTCAAACAACGATGAAGCAAAAATGCTTTTTTTTTTTAGCAGTTACTGAGAGTCTATGAATTATTGCTGGGATCAAATGATTGCAAGCACTGAAGGTTTAATCTCAAATCTGCAAAGTGTCCACAGAGTATACAAGGCTGAGTCCACATACACACCACATAGTGAACCTTTCCTAGAAATGACACTGACATCAGGTTTACATGGACAACATTTCGTCAAATTTGATTCTTCTTATTATAGATTCCAACAGAACTCTTTACATGGACATGGATACATTAAAATATAACTTTTAGGACATGCACAAAGCGGCTCTGCCTGGCATGATTTTATGGCAATTTTACAGAAGAAGACATTTTTCCCCTCAACATTGAGGTTAGGTTAGACTTCCAATGGTTGCAAGAGTTTGGTCTCATCTGCGATAGGTTAGATGGTTCTCTGTGACCCCTTTTCCACCCAAATGAACCAGGTGCTAGTTAATATCTAGTACTAGTGCTGTTTTAGAGCCGGTTCATTAGTGAACCTCCTAAGACCTGTCTTTGTTTTGCTAAAGGGCTAGAGAGTCACGTCATTACATCACTGTATACGTCTGTGTCCGTCTCTACTTTCGAAGCAATGCTAGAGGCGATGCTAGCGGCAATGCCAGCAGCAAAAAACAAACAAAAAAAAGCTTAGCTGCAAAAAATGTTAGTGGCAAGCACAACAAACAGCAACCCCGAACTACAACATGGCTTTGTGAGCAGTTCTCCTTGCTTTATCATTACTAGAAAGCACTTGAGTTGCCCATTATATTGCGTCCATGTTTTAATAACTATTGGTCATGCTAATACTGCCCCCTGCCCTTGACATAGCCTAGCAAAGCGTTGGTGCCGCTATTGAACCTCTGTCTGAAGATTAGTGCTTTGTCTGTCTGAAAATAAAGAACTACTCCAATTGGTCAAAACTGGGCACCGACGCCAAACTAGCTCCAGAACTGCCATGATGGAAAAGGGGTACATGTGTGAAATTTACCCCAAACAGGGTCCATTCCTCATCCAGAGACCAGGAGCCAAAGGATAAACGTCTGAAATAAAGTCAGGCAAAAGACTGTTGCAGTTGCTGTTGCAGTAATGGGGCAAACAATTCTTTTTTATTTTTTTACTACCAACAAGATGAAAGTGGTCAGATCAAGTGTTTAAATGGCTAATATTTACTTATTGAACTGATGATTGACGGTTTACACCACCCTTCTCATTCCCATTGACAATTCATTCTGATATGTTGGTTACATGGTGCTTTTTATCCTGATGGGGCTCTGATTATTAGCAGAATATTAGAGTTCATGTAAACGCAGCTAATGACAATGTTGTCCTGGCATACTGTTAATATGCAGTTTGGGACATGACTCAAGCATTTGACTTTGAGCATGTACAGTAATTATCTGCTCTCTCTCTCTCTCTCTCTCTCTCTCTCTCTCTCTCTCTTTCTAATTCACCTGGTTGGATGCTCTCTCCTGCCAGTCACTTTACTGTGGGACTTGTTCATGCATAAGCTTCAGACCTGATAATGTTTGACATATCTGAACAGGTGTGATCCAACACCAACCTAACAGCAGCTCTGTAAATGTGTAAGCAGGTGGTTTAAACACTACAGGTCTCTCTCTGCTGCCATCTCAACACAATCTGATGATAATCTTTTTTTTTTTTTTTTTTTTT
This sequence comes from Clarias buthupogon, assembly GCA_030014345.1. Classification (NCBI taxonomy): domain Eukaryota; kingdom Metazoa; phylum Chordata; class Actinopteri; order Siluriformes; family Clariidae; genus Clarias; species Clarias buthupogon. Next base: position 10,151,274 of record JAQMYK010000003.1, read on the forward strand.
TTTACAAATATACACAAACGAATTAATTTGGAAATATTTAAATGCTTAAGCGGAAAGCAATTAAGCGGAAGTCAATGTTATTAAGACAGATGCCGAAGAGACCCAGGATTTGGTATACACACTGGCCTGGCATCAAAAACTATAGAACTTAATAGTCTGCAATGCCAATAAGTCATGCCCTGTGCCATCTCTGTCCAAACCGTCCTTTTTTTCGTTCTTTTTAAAAAAATTTATTTCCTTCAGTCTTTTCATTTCACCACTCGCTCCTATTTGTTCCCCTCATCCAAGCTGAATGGATTGCTCTGTCATCATAACCCGTTCTTTCGGAGTCTTTCTTTCTCTCTTTCATTTTCTTTTCTCCTGTCTCCTTATTTTGTCCTGTAATCTTTTTTCCTTTTCTTCTGGACAGTTTCTTTTCCAATGTTCAGAGGCTAATAGTGGCAAGGAGAGCCTGCAGTTATAGGTGCAGGGACAATTTTGTCCCGTCTAGGACGTGCTTTGTGTGTGTGTGTGTGTGTGTGTGTGTAGACGTGTGCATGTGTATGCCGTTCCAGCAAATGTCAAACCCTCCTCCTCGGAATGATGAGGCAATTTCATTTCATCTCCTGATTCTTGTATTTCTTTAATGAAAAATCACAATTACCTCAATACCTAGAATAGCTTTCGAGCTGCTGAAGGTAATGATTTTTTTTTTCTTTCTTTCTTTTTTTTTTCTTCCTTTTTTGGTTTGGGATAGAGCTGAAGCTACAGGTTGCTGACTACACCCCTTTTTTTTTTTTTTTTACCAGTGGAAGTGTCATGCGTCTTTGTCACTTTGAAACATATTTGCATCCTGACTGAATGCTGCATGTGATCTCTGTATGCATTCTCAGTCAATTCTGTGCATATTTATTCATGCACACTGTCCATCCTGCTCACTGTGTGTCTGTATGTGTGTGTGAACAGATAAGTTCCATCTCCTGGGACCTGGGTTTTGATGTCTGTCCGTAGTGACAGTGGTCCATGATGCTGGTGATTGGCAGTCGGGTGGAATAGCTCCCTGCCATGTTTCGGTTGACGTTTGTACCTGTCCAGCAAATGATTAAAGCTGCCCAAGTCGAAGACAGCAGGAGTAGCCGGAGAATTATACCACATACAGAAGAATGAAAAACTAATGTGGTATGTTCCTCAAATAAGAGTATGATTCTTCATGCTCCATTTGTCATTGTTAGTATTTAGTATCGAGGTATGTGAGAAAAAAATAGCTTCCAGTGGTCTGAATGATAAGTTTTGTTTTACGCGGTAAACTCAGACACCAGCTTTGAGTCAAGGAGAAGAAACTTCTCAATCCACTTTGCCTTTCATGCATTCTGTTTGCATTGCTAAATTTTAGTTTGAACAATGAATCAATTTGCTAATCAGAGCAGGAACAGTATATTAAATGAAAAGTCTGTGAAGATCTGTGTATCCTCTTACTGATGTAATATAGCTCTGGGTTGGTGAGCTAACTTGGTACATCATGCATCTGATTAGAGTGCAGCTCAGTATCGTCTCCTGCTCTTGTGGACTATCCTCTTCAGTGTTTGACGTGTTGGGTGTTTTGAGATGCTTTTCTGCTCACCTTGGTTGAAAAGAGTAGTTAAGCTCCTGTAGTCTTCCTTTCTGCTCCAACCAGTCTGGTTATTCTCCTCTGTCCTCTCTCGTCAACAAGGTATTTCCACACACACATTTTGTTATAGCTGAATATTCCATGAGATCAGCAGTTTTTGAAGTTCTCTGAAAAGTCTGCGTGGAACAAACAACCAGGCCACGAGTCACACAACATGACAGTAGTTATCCCTCATACTGTAAATGTTAAGCTTTAGTTAGTCCAGAATGCAGCAGCGAGAGTCCTCACTAGAACCAGAAGATACGAGCACATCACCCCTATCTTATCCACACTTCATTGGCTCGCTGTGGAATTTCCCATCAATTTTAAAATACCATTTTATAAGCATATAAAGTATTAAATGGTCTTGCGCCGCAGTATCTGAGTGAACTGCTAGTGTCTTACGATCCGTCACGCCTACTTTTATCAAAGGATGCAGGCTGCTTGTCAGTACCGCGTATTATGAAGACTACAGCTGGGGCGGAGCTTTTTCTTACAAAGTTATGGAATAGTCTTCCAATTAATGTTCGGGACTCAGACACAGTCTCAGTGTTTAAGTCTAGGCTAAAAAC
>JAQMYK010000003.1:10153955-10166306 GCA_030014345.1 Clarias buthupogon
TAGATAGATAGATAGATAGATAGATAGATAGATAGATAGATAGATAGATAGATAGATAGATAGATAGATAGATACCACAAATCACATAACAACCTACAATATGCATATCCCCCCAAGTGCAATTAAATCCTCAATTAAGTTGTGTAGCTCTGGGATAAAAAAGGGACAACAGCACAGAATATGCGACACTATGCACACACACACACACACACACACATACACAGTAAAGCTGTAAGCTTTTTGTTGTTGTCTTTTTCAGTCTCATTTCCCCCTCCCCCCATTCATATATTTTACTGCCTAAATTAGGACGCTTCGCCCGCCTGGTAAAGAGTTTTCTTTTACTAATGTCAATTTACAGCCTAGCAAGAGCCACGTCTAATCTTTTCCTACTCATTACACACAATTTCCAAGTCGTTTGGCCAACACAGCGATTGGCTCCTCGCTGTGTGTGCAGTGAGGAGTGCTGTGATTGTTTATTATTTATTTATTTATTTATTTACTTACACCAGCCTCCACCCCTATTTTCGCAAGCTGCATTTTCTGTGTTTTCTATGAATAATCAGAGCCCTCCCTGAGCGCCCCGAAAACTTGTATCCTGCAAAGACAGGGTGTTAAACTGTATGCATACTCACACTACAGGAGGCTCTGCATCATCCCAGTGCACACATGTGGATACACATCTGCATCAGCACAGCACAAACACACAAGCTTTAATATACATGACATCAAATTCATGCATGTTACACACATAAATACAAAAATATCAACTGTAAATTCCAAAACACAACACACCTGAGCTCTGTTAACTGTACGGAACAGAACAAATTATATTTAATAAAGGTTTATTTTATTTTAGGCCCAAACTCGAGAAAAGTCACAAATCTTTTATGTCCTTGAACAGTGTTTAGTCAAGTTTATCACATGATCAGTTAACTAGTAGTTAGTTAGGGTATATGTTTATTGCATATTGCATGTACAGTATATTGTATTTTATCAAAATGTTTTATTATGCTTTAGATGGTTTCCAATATCCATCCATCTATGAATCACTGTAGTCTAACTGGGGACTGTGGAGGCCAGTAATGATTATCAGTGTACTGTATTTATTACCATTTTTACAACTGTGGTGGGACCTCCGCTCAACATTCACACACGCATTCACACTACAAGCAATTGGGAAACGTCAATTAGCCTAATCTGCTTGCCTTTGGACTGCGGGAGAAAAACGAAGTACGTAGAGGAAACCCTCCAAGTACCGGGAGAACATGCAAACTTCATACATAAAACATCATTTTTTATGGAAAAACATAATTTTTTTAAATAGAAAAATGATTTGATCTTATAGAATGATTTGCGGTTTGTCAATGTGGGGGAACCCATAAAGGTTTTCTGTATAATTCTTATAACTAAAATGTGAAATTGCTCAGTCTGGAACAGACCAAGAGCTTTAACTTTCAATACATTTCTCCAATGTTAACCCAAGACAAGAATTGAACCCAGATACTGAAGGTGTAAGGCTACAGTGCTAACCACTAAGCCACCATTTTCCTAAGATGGATAGATAAATACATACAGTAGATAGATAGATATTAGTTGTTTTTTAAAGTTCTTATGTACTTATTATTTTTAAATGTATTATAAATGTTCTTATTATCTTATTGAATTATAATTTCAAAAGTTTCACTATTCTCGTTATAATAATAATAATAATAATAATAATAATAATAATAATAATAAAAATTATTTTTATTATTATTTATTTATTTTTTTTATATTTTTTTTAAAAAAAATTTATTATTATTATTATTATTATTATTATTATTATTACACATTTTAGCCTAACACCTGTTACATTACCAAGGCAATACCTGGGGCAGATATTGAACCTCCCAGGATGCATAAGCTCCACCCCTTCCTGTATACTCTGCCAACAGGGCGGCCCATGACTATGAGAAACCCTGTCAGGACAAACAAAATTAATTAAACAGCGCCATGTTTGACACCTAGCTGTCTCCATTTAAAAAGCTATTAAAGCGCAAGCTGACATCCTGTCTCAAAACACGAACACACACACACACACACACACACACACAGATACACACACTGCCTGCCTATTGTCATGGCTGTCAGAGCAAGATGGGGAGGGTGCAGCAGATTTACAAAGCACGGACATATTTACATGCTTAACCTTCACCAACCCAACAGCTCGCCATTCAGAACCATGCTACACTAACAAAACAGCGGCTCTAACAGTGTAGTAGTATAATGGAGTGTAGTGTGGTGTAGTGAAGTGCATGTGCATGTGGAGCAATGAGTGACTGCTCACAGAGACCTGACTGAGAGGAAGATAACTGAGTGACCTTTGCTCCCTTCAGAAAGAGCTTCATTTTGGGAACAGAAGTGGCATCGTCTCTTGCTTCTATAATAGCCTGTGCTTTTCAGTCGACCACACACCTGTACAGCATGCTGGAGTGTCAGAGGTCATGGAGAGGTGGAGAGGAGATGTTTTAGCGAGCGAGGATGGAGGAGGATGGAGGGGAGAGGAGCAGATTCTTCACTGGTCACTGAGATGAGAAACGCAGGGTCATCATGGCAGCTGTGTATGGGTGTAAAGCACTCTTCACACCATCCCATCACCATGTGTTTCAGCAACACTAGTGGTTCATCAGGCTTGGGAAGAGGCTTCTCTAAAGTCTAAAGCAGTAACATGATTTATTTTTGTGATTTATTTTTGATAGTATAGAGACCTTAGAGACATTATAATTAAGCAATATCACATGATTAATCAGCACAACATCAAGTGTGACAAATGTAACAGTTGTACAAACACCATTTATTGTCAACAGATGATTTGTTTGTTCATTTAACCAGTTTTTTTCCTCCACCAACGCAAATCCTTCCACACCTGGTGGAACCAGTTAGTAATTTTAAATTATAACTGGTACTATTCAGTCAAAAAACATGGAGGTTGTGGACAGTCCTGAGAAACTTATTAACAATATTAGTTTTCTTCCTTATAATCTTTATATTTCCACTTATTCCATTTTAGAATATTAACTTCTGGGTTATAAGGTATAGCATTAAACAGAAAGTTAGTGCACTATATACTGTATGGTTTAGAATTTGTTGTTCCACAGACCAGTAGTGCCCTTGTTGTTGCAAATCAAATAAATTGTTGTTGGCCGACAATGGGTCGCTACAGCAGACAATCCGGTCCGCACACAAGCTTGGCACAGGATTTACACCTGATTACCTTCCTGACACAACCCTCCCATTTTATCTGGGCTTGGGACAGGAACTTCATCCAGTTGTTGGGAATCGAACCCAGGCCTTTCGCATGGCAGGCGAAACACCTACTGTACCACTGATCCACCAATACCCTATTGCCCTGATGATGTCAGACACAAAATCACTAGTCTGAAAGATTTGAAGTTGGTGGAACTTTAAGGTGACAGTTACTGTTACTTAAGTCCTTACAGATACTTAAAATATCTAATTTGTTCAGCTAACTTGAAAAGTGTCATTTCTACAAACTCATAAATGACAAAAAGATCTAAAGACTCATCAAGGTCTATTAATTTTAACTAATTGTAATTATTTAAGTTAACAGTACCCAATATGTTTACTTACTTTGAGCATTAGGGTTTACAGTGTGGGGTTAAAGAGGTATTTGGAAATCAACCTTGTTTTATTAATTAAATGAAATGAAATGAAATTTTATTTGTATAGCGCCGTTAACAATTGTTATTGTCGCAAAAGCAGCTTTGAACAATCAAAAGAAATGACCTGAACAGGACCTAAACAGGACAACACAGTTGGTTCAGAGACAATTCACAATAAATTCAGAGACAATTTGGATAAATTTACTCCCATAAGGCTATGAAACATTTCATCACATTATAATCATGAGCAAATCGAAAGGCTTTACGTTGATTTAAGTGAAGCTTCCCTATAACGGGACGAACAGACCTGAAGCATGGCAGCAAAATGACATTGGTTTTCACTTTAATTGGTCGCCTGTTAATGAAACCAACAAGTTTTTCAAACAACTTGAGCACTTAATGAACTAAATTCACAAGTCGAAACAGGCGGGTTGATCCTAATGCTGTAAAGTTTTCAGGGGGATTTTGATACTTCACTAAGATCCTTAATCCGCTGTTCCTATCTCCCGTTGCGATCATGAACGTAGAAGCCGTTATGGATATTGAACAGATAAGATATGATTTCATAGTTAGATTTCTGTAGCAAGTAAACTGTTTTTGTATCACAGCTCCAATCTGACATCTTGTTTTGTACCAAACATTGTGTTTCAGTGCTAATTAAACTGTTAACAATGAAAGCTGTAATGTGGTGATGCCCAAAGCAAGCATGAATACAAATGCACAAGACAAGATATGGTTACAAAAAACAAACCATAACAAAAATGATAGAGTAGAACTGGGACTGATGCATAGTGTGTAGGGTGTTTAATTGCTGGCCTGAAAACGCAAGCATAGCATCTGTTGTCTCCTGGACACACTGTATATTCATCACCTTTTAGCTGCTGCCGATTGGTCCTGGCTCCGCCTCGAGCACACATGCATGTTGGGGCTGTCAAGTGTACTATTGTGGTCACTGGCCATGCTGCTGATTTTCTCTGATGGGACTCCAGGCCGGTTGCAGTCTCTCTGTGAGCCCTGGCGTAACACAAAAACTGTCACATCCTCTCTGTCACATCCTGATTCTGTCCCTGATCACTCACCGTACTCGCTCCTGTTTTCTCCCTTGGTGCTTGCCACCATTCTAACATGGTCAGTGTTACATGTTCTCACTTCGCAACTTAGCCAGTCTGATATGTATTTATGTATTTATTGGGATTTCCTACACTCCTGCTGATATATTTCTTGAATTTTCTTGATAATGTTTGATGCATATGTAAATCACATGCATATTCATACATTGTAATAACAATGTAATAATCAATGTAATTATGAAATAATCATACCACATCGTATTATTGCTACCAACTGGGTTACATGAAGGTTAATGTGCATATGTTTAGACATATGATCAGAAAACTGCATCTTTTGTGTTGTGTTTCAGCATATATGAGCTCAGAAATGCCCATGACTAGTTAGTATCAAGCTCATAAGGAGAGAGAAAGCGTAACATCGAAAGAGGGCGAAAGATGTTTGTTGCACCACTCAAGAGCTTCTAATTGATGATTTAGGTTATTGTTTCACATTAAGTAATATATTATATTTAATAATGTAACTTAAATTAGTTAATCAAGAAAATGACATGGCAAAAAGTCAAACTCACCAAACACTCATATTATTATTATTATTATTATTATTATTATTATTATTATTATTATTATTATTATTATTATTACAGAAACACCTGAAAACAGCCATAAAAACACGTAATCATATGTATCTGTGCTATGTCTTTGCCTGTGTGGATCATTATTAGTATTAGTAGAATTATTATTTATAAAATTTATTTATTTATTTTTTGCTCAGCCATGTTTGTATAGTTTGTATAACATAAAATTCAATTCATTACGTCTAGGTCATGCTGAAAAAAAAAAGATATCACTCGATATTGCATAATCCTGACCCCTTTATAATTACTATAAGATAGTAATGCAAAAAGTGGCTAAAATGTTCTAAAGACTAACAAATCCATTATTTTGGAAATTTTAAAATTATTAGGTCATTCGATCTTTCAAATAACCATCAATGTAAGAAGAATTCATATGACTGGCTTCCTTGTTTCAGTCTATCTACCTAATACTTTCTCAGATAATAATAATAAAAAAAATGTCATCTGACTTCTTTAGATAAAATAATGGAACCTTTTAGTAAAAAGAACAAAGTCCTGTTATAAAACAATCTAATTATAACGACAATTTTACAGATGGAATCAGTAACCGAATTCTGTAAAGTAATGGTTAGAAGATATCGGAACATTTTGTCAAAATAAAATTGAAAAAAGCAGAAAGGAGAAGATTAAAATTGTAGCACAATATTGCTGAAATTTATTGGAGTGAGGGACGTTGTCATTTACTTGAGTGAAGGAGAAATACTGTACATACTGCCTATCTAAAGCACACACATGTTAAAGGATAAATACACAAATAGTGAAAAATCTACAGTGGTACTTTTAATTTATCACCATACCCTAGTGCTGCAGAGCAGTTAAAGAGATAAACGTTCATAGATCCCCATGTCCTGACACTGACGACTGCAATTCCTGGAGCAAGGCAGTCGGAATAATAACAGTTTTCGTAATGGCACTAATAGCAGATGATTACGAGAGATAGAGGGAGAAAAACGGAGAGTGGGATAGAGAATGTATGGATTTCAGTTGTGTTGGGCAACACAAAAGAGTGCATAATTTCCCTCCTTCTCTTTCTCCCGCACTCTCTCTCTCTCTCTCTCTCTCTCTCTCTCTTTCTCTCTCATTCTCTCTTTCTGGCTAATTTAAAATTTGTCAAACCAGGGCGTCTTCTGGATCGCTGGCCTTTGATATTTTGCGCACTCCATTTGCTCCAAACAAGCCGCAGGCCCTGGTTCCTGCTGACTGCTGCAGAAGAGCGTCGGCTCCATTTATCTTTGCCTGGCCGCTGAATGCTTACTCATTACAGGTTAACCCTCGCATCTCCAGGCACCTCGCCACCAGCATCCTCCTACACGCTACACTATGACAGCAAGATATGCACCCTATGGTAAGATGTACAGTAGGCCCTGAATAGATATAATATATATTTTACGTATATAAATACGTAAAATATATATTATATCTTTTACGAATCTACTGTATATAAGATTCAAGAATATAAGAATCAACCAACTGTGTTATGCTTTATATTCTGTATAAAAATAGTTCCAGTATATATTTACTAAGTGCTGATGAGTTAAGATTGAAGTATAATGGGATTTTACTGTATGGTCCTTTATGGTTTTAACAAACTACTTTGGTTCCTTTTATGTCCTTCTTTGGTTTAAAAACAATCTGAAATCAAGACATTGTCATCATGGCCATGTTGTGCAAATTTCATCATCATCAATCACTTTCTATAATCATATATCAAAAATGCAATGACTTCTCACCAACCACTAAACATTTTCTGATTTTTATGATATTGCTATAGAAACAAACGTGGAGAAAGAAAAATATTAAACTAATGACATCATATAATGTCATGTCAATACTACCACAAGCTACCACTGAGCATAGCAAAAATAAGCATGCCTGTGTGCTAGCATACAGTATGTCGACTCAACCGCCTGAATAAGTGATGACAGGAAAAAAAAAAAGTACTATGATTTGTGTTTAATGTAGTCTTAAATTCATTTTTTTTCTATCAGTAACATTCCCATGCGGACAAAAAGTTTCTGTCTTTTGTAACTTTTAATTTTTGTGTTAACGTTTATTTTTTGTGTGTGTTTGCGTGTGTATGTGTGTACACGTGCGTGTATGGTGTGAACCATCTCATCTCCCGGCATAACCCTTTGGAGGCTGTTCCCTGGGGAAACGTGTCAATCTGGGCGCCTGCAGATCAATCAGCAGCTGATTATGCTCTTCATTCTCCTGCAATTGATTTTATTCGCAGCTGAAAATAGGCATCTGGTGTCAGGGGTGTGTGCGACGGCCTGGGTGCAGCTTGACGGATTGCTTTTGACAGAGATCAATCTCCCAGCTGATGGGCCGGGGGTCCGGGGAGCAGGCAGCCAGCTCCACATTACCCAGAAAAAGACTCATCAGCAGCACATGCTGAGAGATGCCACACACACACACACACACACACACACACACACACACACACACACACATAGTCATATAGTTACTGATACTATACACATGCTGACATACAGATGCGCACATCTGCAATCTTACTGTCTATAGGAACTTCCTCCCACAGACAAGCACTTATTCAATCACACACACAAACCTTTGTGTTCGGCAAATAATTAAGTCATTATAGCGTGTTATTATATCTAAGTACCATTTGAAGTGATTCATCTCTTTACCTAAGTAAGTAGGATCTTTTTACTCACTAATAATGTCATTAAAATCCCATACTTTCTTATACTCCTTACCTTTTCATTCCAACGCCGCAATCAATGACCATGACACGGTTATTATTATTTTTGCCTGACTTAATTCATTGTGTTTCTGCATTTGAACCATTAAGTTCATTTAACATGAAATCAATTCCATAGTCAATTTGCACAATATCTGCCTATTGGTTGAGCTTTCTCTTCATACATTAAAGTTATTTTAAAATGAATGAATGAATAAATAAATACATAAATTAATAAATTTCATGATTTAAAATTTTTTTAAATAATTCAAATAATTTCAAATTTTATTAGGAATCTAAGTATCAGTCAAAAGTTGGGACACACCAGTCAAAAGTTCGTATTTATTTTCTGAACTCTAGAACAATACTGGATATTTTTCTCAAAAGTATGAAGTAACATATTACATTAGGTAAGTATAGCAACAACAACAACAACAACAACAACAACAAACATAGTCAGTTATCATAGTCAGTTATTCTAAAACAGTTCTCTTCAACAGTATTGTGAAGAGTAATTACAAAAACCCATCAAACACCATGATGAAACTGGCTTTTATGAAGAACATTCCAGAAAGGCAAGACCAAAACTTGCCTTAGAGTTACCAGTCTCAAAAATGACTGATTTACGGCGTCTCCGATCCAGCATTAGAGCTGTTATTAAGGCTTTACAGAGCATAAGTAGCAAACACATCTGAATATCAACTGGTCAAATGAGATTATTGCATATTTTGGATGCCTGCAGCATGTTTTTTTTTTTTTTTTTTTTTTTTACAATATAGAAAGAAATAAAAATCTGGAAAGACCATGGAGTTAGAAGGTGTGTCCAATGTACCATTTTGACCGGTAGTGTAAGTAAACAAATGCAAGTCCACTAACCCTGCTAATAAAACTAACTTCTTAAATAATTTACAACTACATGTAGAACTGTCACTTTTTTAATGATATTGTTTAAAAAACTGTTTTATAACAGTACACATATTTTTCAATTCAGGTCAATTAAATATAATTTGTGTTGTGCGTTTAACAATATGGAGTCACAAAACTATACTGTATATATGTATGGTATTGTGCAAGTCTTAAGCCAACCCTCATTTTTTTATATTAAATTAAATGATGTATGTGATATTAAAGAAATGGGAACAAATGTTTTGCTCCAAAGAGCCTAAAGATAATTTTTTTAATTTGGTTGTTTATGTAACAATCTCAGCAGCAGCCTCATTTCCCCTCTTGTCTGTTCTGACCATTCAGCATTCAGCATAACTAATCACCTGCCTGATCATCTATCATCATCTGCACCTTTCCTCTGAAAACATTCCTCTGAAACAGCACAGGTACAGATACTGGACAGAAGGAATAGGGAATCCTGAAGAACAATTGCTCAAGACTGCATCAACAAATACAAGAATGTCTGGCTCTTTGGAAGCAAAGATTGAGGGGCAGCTCTAGACTTTTGCACAGTAACGGTTCCAAAACCATTATCATTAACAGGCGGTTAGCTCCGATGACCTACGACTTCACATTAGTAGTCAAGGGAAAGGGGAAGATTTATTGCTGTGGACCCAAACCATCTTGCAACCTACGCAACTCGCACATCCACTCATGCACTATGGGAAATTTGGAAATGCCTGTCTTTGGACTGAGTACTACCCAGGGGAAACCAAACTCCACACACGCAGACTGGTGGCCTTCTGCCAGTCACAAAGTAGCTTCCCAGAAATCCATAAGTTGATTTGGATCCATAATGATCAAGCCAAGTGTGACAATGGCAAGAGAAAACTCCCTGATATGACATGAGGAGGACTCGTCAGGGAGTCATCTGGCTAACACTGGATAATGAGATTATTATAGAAATGTGTTGAAAAGGAAATTCAGTGTGAGCACATTGTGAAAATTTGTCCTGGGATGGGTACAGAATAGTAGTCATGATTTTATTAGCATTTTATTCTTTTTTCCCCTTTTAAATCCAGAAATCTGCACAAAAAAAACCCTTCATGACTGTTCTAGCTGTGAGTCTGGTGCTCTGCTAAAAGAGCAGTCAGATGAATCTGGAGCAGTGTGCGACTCCGCTCCTGGCTGCCTGGTGCCCCAGCGGGCTCATGTGAAGGACTGCCTCCAACAAGGAGATTTCCCCTTCTGATTCTCCCTGATGGAGAGCCCCTCTCCCTGCCTCCTAATTTATAATTATTTCAAGTGATCCTCAGGCCTGAGGTCATTTAAGTAATTACTGAGCCGATTAGACGCTTAAAGGGAATTTCGGATCTGTCTCTCGGCATGCCACAAACCCAGAGGGGGGCATGTTTGGATGGACTAACAAGGTTTAGCCAACAGTCTTACTGTGCCGTTGCCCACTTTGACTTAAACTAAGCCCCCCAATTTTCTGCTGATGATTTATTATGAAGGAAAAAGGATGTTGATTCAAGACGTAATTATTTATTGATTTATTTGGATCCTTTAATGATTATTGGTAATTAGAAGAACTTTAAAAGCTCCAGTCACCTGAATTCACATACACATTGGTCTGAACTGGTATAATTTGGATATTGTGTTTCAGTTGACTGGCTGTTGTTCTTCTGGAGAGCTGCACTTATGTGCACTGGCTTGTCTTCTGCCTTATCAGCACCGTCTGCTCATGCATCGATTGGGCCCATTGCTCGACCCTTACCCCATGACTATCTCATACACACGCAGAGCAGCACTCTTCTCATTCTCTCCCTCGCTTGGTGTTTGTGGACGTTTGGCTCTCACAGGGCGAGAATGAGAGCAGGCAATCTTTATGGTGGCAAGGCTTTAAATTGAGCAGAAAATAGACATTGACATATTCGTTAATGCCATCTTAATCACCGAGCGAGCTAGCAGGAGGTGCTGGTGTGACCAAATTTATCTAACAGAGCTTCAAAATAGCAAGTGAGCCTCACAGTGTGCAAATGTTCTAATAGCACACATGTGGTCTGTGGCTATATGCAATATGTTTGTGATATTTTGAACAACTATGAATGAGCTGTGGCATGTAGCTCTGATTACAATTCTTCTAGTTGTTCCCATGAGATTTATAGTGAGCAATCCGCACTCGAACCCCAGTATGAGGAATGTTTGAGATACCTTCCAATGTTTATAACTTTACACAGCAAAATCCCAAGTATTGAAATAACCTCCAGAGTGTTAAATTAACACTTACATCATAATGTTTATACAGTATATGTCCCGTTGGAGTCAAATGAATTCTGAATGTGTTAAATAACCTTTGGGAATTTTACTGTATACCAATCCCACATCCCATAATATTATGATCAAAGCTGAAAACATCATTAAAAAAATAGGTTCAAAGGCATAGTGTCATGTTTAGGGCTTTATTTTTGTAACAGATCCAGAAAGTGAACAGCACATTGACTTAATGCTTAATGCATTGAGTTAATGATTTAAATCTCATCTTTGGTTTGTGTGTGTGAAGTTTGCTTGTTTTCCCTGTTCCTGATGGGTTTCCTGATACTCCAGTTTCCTCTCACAAATATGTTTTTTAGGGGTTTGGCTTTTCAAATTGTCCTTAGTGTATGCCGGTGTTTAATTGTGTGTGCTTGTGCTTGGATCCTGGGATGGATCGGCACTCCCATGCATAATGTGCAGAATGTCCCATGCATTGTGCCATTGAGTTCCCTGGTATAGGCTCCAGATCCTATGCAGGATAAGCAGTTCAGAAAAAGGATGGATGGATGGATGGATGGATGGATGGGTGGGTGGATGGATGGATGGATGGATGGGACTACATAAAGTTTTGAAAACTGCAGAATACTATTTACTGAAATAAACCATTGGCGTATAGTTACAAGTAAAGTTATAACATTTTAAATGAAAATCAACAAAACTTATTGTTTAAAAAGCAACTGTAATAGCAAATAGCAAAGCGATCCATGAAAACTACACATATCTTTAAACTGGATTCTTGTCTACCTTATGTAAACTGTACAGAAATGCATGGCAACTTGGGCTGCTCAATTCGATTGAAAGATCACATTATGATTGTTTTCACATGTATTGTAATTGCAATAAGGCGGCACGGTGGTGTAGTGGTTAGCACTGTTGCCTTGCACCTCCAGGGTCCGGGTTCGATTCCCGGCCAGGCTGGATTCCTGTCTCTGTGTGTTCTCCCCGTGCTTGGTGGGTTTCCTCCGGGTACTCCGGTTTCCTCCCACAGTCCAAAGACTGCAAGTTAGGCTAATTGGTGTTCCCAAATTGACCGTAGTGTGTGAATGTGCGTATGTGTGTGTGCCCTGCGATGGATTGGC
>JAQMYK010000003.1:10176209-10203708 GCA_030014345.1 Clarias buthupogon
TGCATGGAGTTTGCATGTTCTCCCCATGCTTGTTGGGTTTCCTCCGGGTACTCCGGTTTCCTCCCACAGTCCAAAGACATACATATTAGGCTAATTGGTATTTCCAAATGACCCATAGTGGTGAGTGTGTGTGTGCGCTTGTCCCTGTGAAGGATTGGCACCCCATCCAGGGTGTATCACACCTAGTACGTTGAGTCCCCTGAGATAAACCTCCCATGACCTTGAACACGAAAGTGAGTGAGAATGTTACTTTCCTACTAAAGTGTTTGAGATATATACATAAAGGAAACTATGGAAGTGTATGTGCATGCATTAGTTTGTCGGATGCATGCAGAGATAATTTCTGAATATGCTGTACCGATTGTGAGAGTTCGCATAATCCTAAATGAAAAAAGTTAAATGGTGTTAGGTCGCGTTGCATCCGATGTTTTACTGTTAGTTTTGTAGACATCTTGGGTGTGAAATAAAATGGAAAATATTAAAATTCTTGCAAGAAAAATGTCTATGGACTGAGACTTTTGGGTCACAGCATATGATGCATCACTCACCCCTAATAGCGTCATTGGTCATAGTGCCATCGACAGATATTAGATTTCAGCAATACAAGACGTCATTGACTGCTGACAATATACCACAACAATCGTATCCGCTCACCTTGCCCAACTATTCTCATACTGACCTCATCTACATATTACAGAATAGACTAAAGAAGAACACGAGGACTGTTATTTCATATTTCTCTGAAAGTTTGTGTGTTTCAGTCAGAGATGATAACAATCTAGAACATCAATAAGTGCTAAGGATTGATTGAGGTGGCAACACATGAGGGGAATCAAAGGAGCACTTAATTGATGATCAAACGCAGAAGGTGTAAATAGATGTTGTGTGCGCTCACGGGTGTCTACGCGTGTAAGCGGGTGAGAGACATCGAGTTTTCAAAGCACAGATAGAAAGCTGAAGAGGCCTCATTCAGGGGCAGAGCCTTTCAAACTGACCCCAGGGTTCATGCAGAATAACCGCAAACACACACTGCAAAACAGACATGAAAGAGAGCACACACACAACACACACACAGACACACACAAACACAAAACAAGCTTTCACACTTTCTGAAGAGCTAAAATTGCTCTCCACCAAAAACACACGGATGTTTGTTTAATGTGCAAATGACATTAGTTCAGGGAAATGACCGCTATCTGTAAGTGTTTCCACTATCTTTCCACAAATCGAGAATTTGCATAAATTGTGGCTTTAAATATGAAAAAAATGGTTACTTTACATTTGAGCAGGAGTATACAGTAGTTAGGGATGGAGGTACAGTAAGCATGTTTCAGTTCAATACTGCATAAATAGGATAAAGGATATAGGATTAGAATTAGAATAGACACAATTTTTGTCCAATCAAAAATCTGATCTCCTTTGTATACCTGTTTAGTTCAGTATGTTGATGGATTTTTACAAATGTCAGATCTTCTGATTAAATCTTCTGAAATATGTTGTGATTCACAAGACCAGTTGTTACCTTACAACCATAGAGATCTAGCTTACTGGTTTTTAAAATGAGCCTTTCATACAGTATTTAGAATCAATAATTTTATGTACAAATATACAGTCACCAGTAGTGTAATAAAATAGGAGCATCCAATCCAATCATGTAATTATACATGTGGCAGTTAAATCATGAAAATAGTTAGCAAAACTTTATGTAGTATAATATTTAAATCAGATGTCACCTGGTCTTTCTGCAACATCTCCGCAGGATAAGCATCTACATGATATTTGAGAAAACATGAATCATCAGACAAGGCCATTGCTCATTGGTCCTTGGCATTGGTTCTGGCAGGTCTTTTTGCAGTGGACAGGGGTCAGCATGGCCACTCTGACTGTCTAAACCCCACACACTGCAATCTTCTGACACCTTCCTATCATAGCCAGCATTTCCTTTCTCAGCAATTTATGCTCTTCTGTACTGTACAGTAGCTCTCCTGCGAGATCGCACCAGAAAAGCTAGCCGTTACAACTCACGTATATCAGTGAGCCTTGGGTTCCCATGACCCTGTTGCTGGTTTATAAGTTTGTCCTTTCTTGGGTCACTTTTGGTAAGCAGTAGCATACTGGGAACACTGTACAATACGTGGCATTTAAAGTTGCTCTGACCTGGTCATCTAGCCATCACGTCACAATCTGGTGCATACCAAAGTGACTCTATCCGTACATCAAGGTTGAGTACTGACTGTTCATGTGCTGAGTAATACTGTACTGTATATTCCATGCCTTTACATTGTAATGCCATTATTTATTTATTTTAATGTTATGACTGATTGTTGTAGTGGATTTATATATGACACATTATACACACATTATATATGATATATACTATAAAAAAAACATTAGATATTGGAATTATAATGAATGCAAAAATATTGATGTTTGGAACTTATTTTTAGTCTTTTTCTGTCTTATATTCTGTAAACATATTACTATACATCAAATACTTAAAGTAAAATAATTTTATATACATTTATATACATATATATATATATATATATATATATATTTTGTTTGTTTGTTTGTTTTTTTCCTCCTTTTCAGCCGCTTCTCATTTTGGGGTTGGCCACAGTAGATTACTGGGTCTACATATTTGATGTGGCACAAGTTTTTATGCCAGATGCCCTTCCTGACAAAACTCTTTTATCTAATTATCTAATTCTTATGATAGAAACTATAGAGTATATAATTTCTAATATAATCTAATAAAGTCTGTGAATATGAACCCAAGTTCTATTTTTGTTTGTTTCTTGTAGTTTTCATATTGGGTATTGTAGAAATACAGTATATTTTCATGTTAGAAGCATAACTCGAGAGCTGTAATACGTATGTGTGAACAGTCTGCATGAATGTTTACTATAACACTTCATTAGTAATGGGGTAAGCACTCATCCATCTGTGGTGGCTAAACAGCTTTAATTTGATATCTTGTCATATTCAAGTGCATAATTTGATCCATTTCAAAGGCCTGAACTGATGTGTCCGTCATATAAGCTGCACGGAGCTATTTTTCCTGTTTGCTGTTTGTGTAAATAAGTGCATTGATGGCATCATTTTGTGGCTGAATCTCTATTTATTACAAACAGTGTAACAGATAAACATCATCCAGAGTGCAAATCATTTCATTTCTACAGCAGAAAGCGGGCTTATGACGAGCGAGTTATTTATTCTGATGTGCTATGTGTAAAAGCGGAACAGCAGCAGTAAGGAGCAGACGCCAGTGTGAAATTAGGGCACGTGGTGTATCGGCAGTGTGTGTGTATATATGTCATGTGTGGAGCTCGGGTACCTAGAACTCATTTTAAAGCATGTACCTTCATATAAGCCCTGTTCTTGTGTTATAGGTCCAATGTACATTTTTTGGGAACTAGGCATCCCCTGCTTATCTTCAAACCAAAGCCCTCAATGTTCTCTCCTCTAATGTGTGATGCTTCCGTCCTGCAACTGATCAAAGTGCTATTTTGTGAATTTCAAGCTTTTTAACTTCAACCGTCTTAAGAGGGATGAGGCAGATCAAACTGAGACGATGAGAGAAGGGACGAAAGAAAAGCTCCGAGTGAGAGAGGAAGAACATCTTTGTAGTCTCGTCCCTTTGTTTTTGCTCTCTTACTTTCATACTGGGCCGCTAGATAGGTCAGCTCTATTACCAATCCGCCAGCCCACAAATATTTAAAACAAATTGAATCGCACACCCAATACCCATCACAATTACGCGCGGCACAATAACTAAATTAGCAGTTCAACACAATAATTGGAAATGCGGCTCCCGCGCTCCCTGCAGCCTCCCTCGAGGGCCTCACTGATCTATGGAGGCCCGTCAGCGCTGCTAATTCCACAGCTAATTACAGACGCACCACAGAATGAAGTTGTTTGTCTCCAAATACCATTTTCAGCATTCAGGAGAACAGAGGCCATGCTGAGATAGACAAAAATGAGATAGAAGTGTGTGGTCATGTTTGTTCATGTCTTTCATGCATTTTTATTTGTTGTTGTAATTTTGCGAGTGCATTCGATGGTGACAAGAACAAATTATCGGAATCATAACCCGGGGTGGTATGGACATGTTTCTGTCAGGTCGCTGGCTGCTTTAAGCTGATAGCTGTTCTGCAGGAGTTTTGATTAAAATGATGAAAAAGTGTAAGGCTTGAAATTCTCTGTTTCGGGCATGTTTTGGAGTAATGAGAACAGAATGAAAGGAAGGGTGTATTTGCATATGGTTTATTGGCTTGATGTATTCCTCCAAGATTATGAGAACATCTATATAAATATTGTACAGCTGTCACAGAAAGTATTTATTCAGCTTTTAGCATCTGGAGATTAATGCTAGACATGAAATGCTTGGAGAGAACATTTGCACTCTGTAAACAATGATCTTCTTGCTGCTAAATAATAACAACAACAACAACAGCAACAATATCCCATTCATTATTATTATTATTATTATTATTATTATTGTTATTAGAATTATTATTATCAGTAGTAGTAGTGCACAGTAAAATTGCCAGTGTTGAATTAATACTCTACAATGTTTATCTAGTCCAGCTGGACTCATGGGTACACTGAGAGTGTTAAATCCTCACTGGGGATTTTATTGCAGTAGTAGTAGTGGGAGGAGGAAGATGAGGAGGAGGATGATGATAATGATGATGATGAGGAGTTGTTGTAGTATTTTTGCATATTACTTTACATTTTTCTTAACCCTTGCATGCACAAATGATTACAAAATAACAAAAAACATATTGATTCTTTCTATTATTTGAATTGAACATTATACAAAGTTTGACATTTTCATACCAGGACAAAACACTTAAACAGTAAATTGATGTCTAGCATTACCATAAGTGAAACAAGGAAAAAACATTTTACCTAAAACAAAGTAAAGACATATGTGTTTATGACAATTTGTTTTTAATACTAAAGATTTAGGTCTAACATGTCAAATGTGACTGGAAATATAATTTTTGAAGAAATCATTGCAATATCTTAAACATTTGTAGAATTTAGGGTTATTGCATGTTATAGCTGAATGACAGCAGTGAAACGATTACATTTTCAAAGCTTTACAAGAGGGTTCGGCACTTAATTTAGGATTTTGTGTAATTTAGATTTATTGTGTATTTTGTGAGTTTATACAAATACAGTATTACCAGAGACTCTGAGAATTCAGATAGTATACTATAGTAATGCTCTCAAGTCAAGTCAAAAGGTGATTTGGATGTGATTTGAAGCTTAGTGACTCTCCATAAGTGTGGACATTGTGCATGGAAGAGGTAAAAGTGGAAAAATGTCCTTAAAATCCTTGACAGCTCTCTCTCTCTCTCTCTCTCTCTCTCTCTCTCTCTCTCTCTCTCTCTTCCATAGAGTAATAGATAGATGGAGGGATGGAATTACTCCTCTGGGATGCCATGTGGTAAAGCATGACTCTCCTCCAACAATATTTAGCAAAACCATTGAAAGGATTTTTTACAAAAAAGTTCTTTTAGTCAGCGTTTTACTGTCTTTTTTTAAAGATTCAGTCAATTATAAACTGATTTAACATAGAGATAAACACAATAAAAGTCTATTTTCAAGTGATATCTTCTTTAAAGCCATTCTGTGCTTCACAGAGAAGAGCAATACTGACTCCACTTCAAGCTGCAACTCAAAGTGAACCTAGTTTTTAGGCTTATTACTATTTTACCTGGTTCTTTTCAGGCTGCCCCAGATAATCACCTCCGTCATGATTACACACAGCCTCCGTCGATCTAGACATTCTTTATGCCCATCACATATGCACATCACACTTCACAGTGTTCTCATATTACCTTTAGCTTTTTAATGCATATCATACTGCTTGGCTTTGTCTTGAAAAAAAAAAAAAGAAAAGAAAGAAGAAGAAACTGCAGCACTGCACAAAATCTGGTTCTTCTCAAGGTTTTTTTTACTCCGTTGTTTCAGGATGATTTTTCTTGCTGCTGTCACCTCCTGTTTTACTTATTAGTGATCTAAAACTAGAACCGAATTTCGGTAAGGTTGCTTAGAGCCGACTAATATTGGATTGCTGGGGCATTTTAGGATCATTTTTAAAGCCAGATTTGATGTTAAATGGGACAGTACAAGTGTAAAGATAAAATACAGCATATTTATGAAATCTGTACCAATTGATGGAAACATCGAGCACAGCATCTACGTCCGTGCCTATGAGATCAGTGAGGGACAGCAGCGCTGTGTGACATCAGAGTCAGAGTCGTCGGCTGACAGTTTCAGTTAATTAGTGGCCAAATTGGCCAAGCAGTCGCGTCCCCACCTCGGCCCATCAGAGACCGCATTAAAAAGCACTGCGAGCAGCTCTGACAAAATCAAATCACTGCACTTCGGTTGAACTGGTATTAATTTCATATTGACTTGTCACTTCATAAGCTGTACATTTATACATCCTTCAGATCAGATCTGATGGCCTCGGAAAGCTCATGTCTTTAGTAAATTAACTAGGCTAAACTAGCCACTCAGAATAAAGCTGCATGTGTGGACACTGTATGAGTGTGTTTTTATGTCTTGGTGGGGACCGAGGCTGAGCCACAAGGATAGGATGTGTCTGTGTGAAGAAAATCATATCCTGCCGCTTTGTTTTTAAATGATTAAAATGACAAAAACTTATTAACTAATTTATTTTTAATGACTAAAGTTAGGCTTAGGTTAAGCATTAATTAACTGCCTTAATCACTATAATATTACTATAAGGTCCTCATAATGATAGAGACAAACTACAGTACAGTATGTGCGTGTATAGTGACATACACTATACAGTACTAACACCGTGATAGTTTGTAATGTTATTGCTTTGGGAAAATTAGACTGCTAATATGCAGAAAACATAAATGACAACACCAAAATGTCTGCACCCAGCAGTGACTAACTAAAAACGAGTCCCACAGAGGCCAGAAAGACGGGACTGTTTTCTAAAGTGATCAGCTGGATGTTGAAACAGAAACAGATAGGGAGAGAGAGAGAGAGAAAAGGGAAGCTTGACGAGACCTCTTTGTCTGTCCTTCCCGGCTCGGCCCTTCAGACCGGGGGACGGCAGATTGAATATTTTAATAGAACGGATGAGAGCACATCAGTGGTGGAGAGAGGGTTCAATCAGGCGGCGTGCGTCGGGGTGTAATTTCAGTTTCGTATGTTTCCTCCGACTTGACAGTACTTGAAAAACAATGACAGTGACCCAGTTGCAGGATTCCAATTAGTATTAGATATGCAACAGTTGAGATTAGAATGCAGGCTTCCTTTATGGCGACCGGGCGCTCTGATTACCCGAGCTGCACAAGTGTCAGGCCTCGATAAAGAGCAGGGAAATAGGGGAGGCAGATAAGACATCAGCAAGCCCCAGCTGCACATCATTTCCCTGGGGGAATATTTATTTCCAAATACCTCCACTCTTCCCAGCAGTCGCAGAAGTTATTTTAACCAGCAGGGGAGAAAATTTTCCAAGGAGAAATTTTCCGAGAAGATGAGCAAGGATAGGACAGTGTGTTTTCCATTCGAGGTGTGTGTGCGTGTGTGTGTGTGTCGCTGTACTTGTGTGTCCGGCTGCTTGTGCATGTGTGTGTGTGAGAAAGAGTGGGGGGGGACGGAATGAGCATACTGACAATTCTGACATCTGTATTGAAGCAGTGGAGTGGTGTAGAGTTGCAAACATTTGAATTCCAATCACATATATGATATATGATATATGAATATATATACATATGAATATATGATGCTTACTAAACTGCAGGGAACAGACACACACACGTGTATATATATATATATATGTATTAGTGATTCATTTATTTATTCATTTCAAATGTCTTTTTATCTAATGACATTGAATGAAATTAAACTTTTGAACCCTTTAGCCGTTCAGGTACTCAATGAATTGCACACAAAATAATAACAAAAAGCACAAAATTGCGTGAGAAATGAATATAATTCTGGATGTTCCCTGGAACTTTCCGTGATTAAATTTGATTATTTATTTATACAATTTGACAATTAAAGAATCTCTTGCTTTGTATCACTTTCAGTTCTAGCAGCAGTGTGCTTAATTCTACAATACATATAGTACTGTAATAAATTTCAACATTTTGCTAAATTTTCTGTAGAACGCAGGTGGAATTGATAGCTTTGAGTAAACTTATTTAGGGGTTAAAAAAATGTTTTAAAATCAGGATTCAAGAAATGTGCAGCCACAAATACGCCAGTGGGAAAGACAACAAGCGGTATGTAGAAGGTGTGCATATTAATGAAGCTGAGCACACTTGTCAGTCAAAGTAACACACTCGTTTGATCATGAGATATAATTGCTATTTTTCCTTCTTCTTCTCTATATCAGCTGTACAGACCCATGAATGTAGATATGTGTATAGTATTATGAATAAGGCCATCATTTTTTTTTTTTTTTTTTAAAGCTGCTGTGATACCCAGAGTGTGTTTGGTCACCTTCAATCCTTTTTGGAAATTCCTGCTTTTCAGCAATGGAAGGTAAGCGCTGTCCTCTGTCTCTCTCTCGCTCGCTCTCTCTCTCTCTCTCTGTCTCTCTCTTATATGTATTAGCCAAGTCAAAGTTCAGTCACTCAGCCACTCTTTCTAATTAATCCAACGATCAACACACACACACACACACACACACACACACACATGCAGGTAAAATGCTATAGTGGGTCATCTGTAAGTCCAAAATGTTTAATTAAGGCTTTTTAGAGCACTGTACCTTAATGACACTGGCTGTGGAAAGCCTCCAGCTTGTCCAGTCATGTGATCCTGGGTCAAAGCCTTCCTGTAGGACCAGTGCTCTAATCTTTATCCCTCTGCCCTCTCTTTCTTCATCGCACTGTTCCCATCTGGCTGTTCGCTTCTGGAGAAAAAAATATATAATTAAACACAAAGCCATACACTGCCTTACATGTCCACATCCTACTAGCAGATGGAGCACAGGTAGATGAACTGAGATACTAACAAACATTGAGATATATACAGGGATGGATGTGCCTGGTAGGCTTTGGTACAATTCTGTTTACAGAAAGGTTTTAAGGTTCTTGAACCACTAGATGGCAGTGTGGCACATTTGTGTGAGCACAGCTCTTTAGGTTTTAGATGCCAGGACTGTAACCTCATGCGCGTAAGTGTGACAGGTCTAGATAAACTGAGGCACCTGAGTGAGCGAAGAACCAACTCTGAGCAACTGATTTACTTGTTATGCACCGCCATTTGTCTTTCTCATTCACCGGCGAAATGTTTCAACATCAGATCTTGTTGGTGATTCTGTTAGCTATATCTTAGACATTCATATTTGTAGTTGTGACATAATAAATATGAAGAATGCATTGCATAAACAATATAGGATTATGTACAGTACAGGATTTAGTTCTGGGCTTGACATTAGCTTATACCTTATATGGATGAGCTGATTTCTTAATGAATGACACAGTGGTTAAGTGTTGCCCTATCATCTGGAGATTGTGATATCGAACCCCAAAGCCATATCAGGGTGGGAGTCTGACAGAGCATAATTGGCTCAGTGTGGAAATATGCTCTTCCTGTCTCCCTTGTTGATCAGAGTGACGCCGGTTAATCAGGAACATCTTCAAGCTCATGCATACAGAATAGTACAGTTATTACTCTCCTCCAAATACACACGGCTGCCCTATGACGTTGCATGTGCAGAGGAAGCAAGTGTTATCTTTCACCTTCCCAGACGGATACCTGTCACACTGTAGGATAACTCGCTAGTAATGGAAACGGCTATGACTAAATTAGGTGATGTGGGGTATGAGTGAAAATTTTAATAGAATGAAAGGTTACGAGAGAGAGAGAGAGAGAGAGAGAGATTAACTATTATGTCTTCTTGCATTTGGCCACTTCATTCAGCAGTTCTTTTTTGTTTGTTTTGAGTATGTATAAGGATTTTTTCCGTTCTATTCTATTCTATTCTATTCTATTCTATTCTATTCTATTCTATTCTATTCTATTCTCACTTACTTACTCACTCACTCCCTCATCATCTATACTGCATAGATAATCCTGTATACAGGTTCACAGGGGGCCTGGAACCTATCCCAGCAGACTCAGGACACGAGGCGGTGTACACCCTGGCTGGGGTGCCAATCCATGGCAGAGGACACACACTCATTCACACACTACGGGCAATTCGTAAACACTAATTAATCTAATCTGCAACCACAAACCAGAGTAACTAGTGGAAACCCACCAAGCATGGGGAGAACATGCAAACTCCATGCACACAGACCTGGGGCGGGAATCGAACCTGGACACTGGCGCCCATGAATCAAAATGAATAAAAGAAAAACCCGGGGAAAAAAAGGGGGTTCCACATTCATTCATTCAGGAGTGTAGTGGATCTGGAGACTATTTCAAGAATACAGTGAATGAGGCTGTTGATGCACACACACAACTTCACATGCTCATTCACACGTAAGGATAATTTATCATAGTCTATCCACCGAAAAATGTAGGAAACCCAGATGGACTTGCTGAGAACATCTGAAACACGTTATTAAAGACGGTAACCTGAGCTCAGGATCGAAGTGAAGAACGCTGGAGCTGTGAGGCGGCAATGATACCCACTGCACCACAGTGACACCTGAAAGAAACACAGGTTTTTTTTAAACAGTACATATAGTGTTTCTCTAGAGGAACAAAAAAAATAATACAAATCAACATTCCATGCGTTTTTTAGAGTAAATTTTTAATTTCTAGTGACTAGTGAAAATGCAACCAGGGCACTTAATTTGCAGAAAACAAAAACCAGCCGCTGTCCATGGTGCGCGACAAACTTTATTTTGCGATCTATTTGCATCTAAAGCTTCCTGACCATCAGGATTTCTGTGTGGCAGCAAGCCCACGGATGTGCTATAGATTCATGACCCCCTGCTTGAAAATGCCTAGCTGAGACCTACCTGTTAAAGCATATTCCCATCTCCTTCAATTAGCACCAGGTTAGCTTGATGGCTGTTTTCACACTGATTTATTTATATCCTGCTGCGATGCTGTTAGAGTACGCCACGGAAAATGAGACAGTTTACTGAAATTTTGTTGTTTTTAATGCTGGCAATTAATGTCAGTGAGAAAGTGGTGTACACACACACACGCACACATACAGATAGCGGCGAGTGAGCGAGAGAGAGAGAGAGAGAGAGAGAGAGAGAAAGGGAGAGAGAGAGAGCAATATGAAAAGACACTCCAGTGGCTGCTCCTCTCATTAAGCACTTCAGGCATTTATTAAAAGCCAATCATTCAGCCCATGTTGTTGGAGTTTCTAGCCTGCCAATAACCATGTAGTCACCATTTTTCTTGTCTGGCCTGGCTTTGATAGAGCAGCTCCGCTTGTTCTGTGTATTTCAGTTCCTAGTCGACAGGGAACCAGTGAGCATGTATGGACTACAATAGAACGTTAACATTGGAGACCTTGGTATTATTCTACGCGCAGAAGCACTCCAAATTCTCCTCCTGCATGTCTCTGTCCCACAGCTCTTTCTCTTGTTCTTTGTCTCTCCTGCTGTAGCTCTATGCCTTTGTTCCTAGTGCATTGTCTACGACTGGCTGTGTGCATAACTGAGGTCACCTCAAGGGCTTTTCTGTCCTATTCAGACTGCTGAGGACCGAAATTCAGTGACCCTGCATGCACACAGCACCCATCAGATTACAGGAGCCACCTGGACATGGCTAGCTGTGTCTCAAAAAAGCATAATGTAGTGTCTAGTATACTGTATTAGTCAGGTTGTATGTAAACTGTCTGTCTGTTCACACTGGGAAATAATAAGAATAAATGTAGTGCAGTGACATGAGACAATTCACATATTATTTTTGGGTTAATGGTCACATTTTGTGCAAGCGGCCATATTAAAAAGAAAAGCACGGCACAGCAAATACTGTTGGTTAAATTAGCTAGCTGCAAACAGCGAGCATTGAACATAACCTCGTGTGGTGAACATGGTGGCCTGCTTGCTGCACAGGTTCATGTGTACATTAACTGAAATTACCCACTCAATGTGGTATTGCATTATCTTGTTCCTAACTGTAAAAAAATATATATTTTAATGGTAACTAACGACAGATATGACAGATAGCTAGTTTACAGGATCATAAAATATCAGTAAAGCATAAATATCTAGCTTTATAATTATTCACTCACTCACACTCACTCATCGTCGTCTATACCACTTTATCCTGTATTCAGGGTCGTGGGGACCTGGAGCCCAGGAGGCTTAGGGCATGAGGCAGGGTACACCCTGGACAGGGTGCCAATCCATCGCAGGGCACACACACATACACACTATGGGCAATTTGGGAATGCCAATTAGCCTGACCTGCATGTCTTTGAACTGTGGGAGAAAACTGGAGTACCCGGAGGAAACCCACCAAGCAACATGTTCCCACCAAGAGAACATGCAAACTTCATGCACACAGAGACGGGAATCGAGCCTGGCCGGGAATCGAACCTGGACCCTGGAGGTGCAATGGTGCAGAGGTGTAATAAATGCACCATATAATAAATTAGCTGATTATAAATGAAGAAATTTCTAGTTAGTCCTCTTGGTAACATGATCCAATAAATTATTAAATATATCTGTGATTACATGGAATGGATTGTCGAACAAGATGCTAAACAGGTAGCTGAAATAGTTAGATGACTAGTTTCATACTTATCATTCTATGAAATTAATTATTAAGTAAAATCATGCAATAAATGAGCTGCAGCTACTGTAGGTTTTACCTACATAAACTCAACATAGCTCAACACTGCGTCTTGAACAGTATCTTTAATGGACCTTTTTAGTGTGTTTTTCATTCCCCCTTCATAAATGTTAGCAGAATTACTAGTACAGTGCATTCTTTTACATATTTATAAACAGGTGAAGTATTTATTGTACGAAATAACTGTACCAGAACAATGCATGCTTTGCTAACTTAAAATTGTTAGTTGGATTAGTGCCAAAAAATATTCCAGCTGTTACCTGCTTTGTTCAATACACTGTTAACGCCAGCGAGTGTTAATTATCATCTTCTATGACCTTGTTATTGTTCTATAATAATTTGTATTATTTTTGTTGTATGCATCAGCCTTTCATCTGGTTGTGTTGGGATCCTCTGATATGGTAGATAATTTAACGTGACCTTACAGATTATGTTATAACATTGTGGTATTAATTGTGTTCATTTTTGTTTTTATTTGTAACAACTTAAAAAGAACCAAATTTCACTTGCATGGTTATCATTTATTTTAATTATTATGAATTGATTAATGAGGCTTAAGATCAGGTTTAGCAAGTCAACACTGGCGGCTAGCTTATGACCCAAAATGTTTTGGGGGAAAAAAGAGGAACACATTGAGCAACATATTTTTGGCACAAATGGAATGACATTAATGAAAAAGAGCCAGACTATGACTTGGATAGACTGTCATATCATGGCCAAATACAATGACTGAAAGCTGTGAAAGTACCTCCTACTGAGAATGCATATGTATGTGTGTGTAAATGCATCTATTAGCCTAATGCAAATCACTCGTTTGTAGTGTTTGAGCTAATTTATTGTAGTTTCTAGTCTTGGCTAATATATATATATATATATATGTGTGTGTGTATTTAAACACTTAATGCAATTTCTTCCAGCACATTTAAGCTTCAGAACATAGCACGAGTGACTAAGGATGAATCTGATAGTGCGTAACATAGAGCTTCAAGGCTACTGCTGCACCAATAAAGCAGCAGGAGACGTGCCCTTAGGAGGAGGCCGGAGTGAGCCCGTCAGGAACAGCGGAGCATCGTTCTAATCCCCAATCCCTGTTTGAAATGCAGAGCCAGGGTCAAGGATTACAATAAACTCCGATTATCAAATAATGCATGCATTCTTATTCCAACAGAGCATCTCATGCTGCCACGTCCAGAATACTGAGTGAGGAGTGGGATGGGGGTGTTGAAGGTTTAGAGAGGGCAACATCAAAGAGGATGAAAGGATGAAAAAAGAAAAAGAGAGATGTGTGAGAGGAAACTTTCTGAAGGTTTGTCATTCTCCTCCTGCACCTGGTTAGAATGATACAGGTGCTGTGGGCTAGTGCACCATGGCACAGATGCCTCAATCATTTATGAGTCATGGGTATGTATTTGGCATGTAAAAATACAATTATTCAGATTCAACAGATAATGTGTTCTAAAATATAAACATCCAGATACAGGCAGGGTGGAATTTATTGCCTAAGAATATAGATTAGTACAGCATTAGTGTTACCTCTATCATTTTAATCTCTTATTCATTATTTTAGTAAAGTGTTACCAATGTAAATTATTTACTAATGTATATAAAATGTATTTTATGTATTTTTATTTTATAATAACTTTTTATTTATTCTACAAAAAAAGGGTTTAGAATTGATTTAGAAGCATGTTTTTGATATAGGTTATGCATGTTGTTTTAGTAAACAACAAAGTCAACATCTATTATATTGTGTAACCTTACACTACTTTACAGTTTATTCCTTTTGATATGTGTGTTACTTTTAAATATTATTATAAATACTATTAAATAATCTTAGGAAAATGATGCAAATCATTAAGTCAAGCACACTTTGTAAGGAATGACGTTGCTATTCAACAAGCACTTCATTCATATTAAAACTTACCAACAGCACTAGATGACAAAGTCACTTTTTGTCTTCTGTCCTTGTGACCGTTTTTGACTCCCTGGAATAAAGTCGAAAAAATTTCATAAGTTCCTTTTTGAAATTAAATTGCTCAGAGCATACGTACTGTACATGGACATCAGTGTGTTCATGTGATCCTGTTGGATGCTCTAAGGTTCCTTACATCCCTGTATAGGTTCCAGGTCCCCAGCTCCTCTGGAGGAACATTAGCATTCATAGAGGGAGTAGGCCATGTCATTCTCCTTGTGCCTCCAACACCCCCTCCCCATCCCATGAGACATGTCTCGAGAAGAAGACGTGATCCCTCCAGCTCCCTCAGCGCAGGTTGGCCACTATTTTACCTTGTACAGGTCAGTGGCCACTTTAATGTTAGTGCAATAGATCACAATTATTACTGTAGTCTATCGATCTGGATGCAGATGAGGCTGACCCCTGGTGGGGATCGGAGGTGAGGGGAGAGAGTGTGTATGTGTGTGTTCTAAATGTGGCTGTCTGACTTACTCCAGTTTTCCTCTCAAACACGTAATTGATCGAATCTTGCAGCACTAAAGCTAAAATCGTTGCAATTGCAGTGTAGAGATGTAGCAATGAGATTTATTT
Source organism: Clarias buthupogon (assembly GCA_030014345.1). Lineage (NCBI taxonomy): Eukaryota > Metazoa > Chordata > Actinopteri > Siluriformes > Clariidae > Clarias > Clarias buthupogon. The sequence goes on from JAQMYK010000003.1 coordinate 10,191,535, forward strand.
TTTAAGTAAAGAATCTTGTAGTCTTCTGTAGCCTACTGTAGAAGTATTTCCATGTCATCTAATTCCACTGGCTTCAACTTTCTACTTGTTTCCATCTTGTAATGCAGTGATGTAGCCATGAGAGTTAAGAGTTTGGTTGATTTCTTTACACAGTGAATATAAGAACTTTCACAGGAAGGGATTATTGACTGACTTTGCAAATGACCAATCACAGACCTTCCATGTCTTCTTCCATGACAAACAGACAGAATTTCAGAAAGAAAGGAGAATGTAGTCTACAAGACCAGCCATCAAACACTCAGTGGACTTTTACATAACTGCTTGAGCTCATCAACCATTGGATGAAATTAAATGAAACTCATTGGCACAAAAATACAAACAAAATGCCCCAGTGAAAAAAAATGTAATATCCCAAGTCTGGGCAACTGTGAATCCAGTGCATATCCTAGAATCCAGTGCATATCATAGAAATGATTGGGAAAACACTCAAGTTAGAATAACTATTCGATGATACTTTCTGTGCTATGGTGCTGTCAGAAAGAAAATGTTTTACATTTATTTTAATGCTTTAACAAAAACATAAAAAATTCAATGATTGTTTGGGTTTTATTTAAATGATAAAGTTGAATAAAGTTGTTATATCAGACAACATCTTGTACTATATTGTAGGGCTGGTCCTATCAATTTAAATTATCTATATAAATCATTTGTATAAATGTTTTTTGATAATCTGAAATCAAACCTCACTGTTGCATTAACAGCTGTTCCATGTTACACTATTGCATGAGAAAATAAACACTGGTCTGTAGTTTGCTTGTTTGAATCAGAGCAAAACACGCACTGACTCAATAATACTAATGAAAAAATGGAATCTATCTACAGTTTAAATATCATCACATTGCATTGTAAATTTGCCATGCTTTATTATTTCATAAAGATTTCTATGGATGTAAATGAATATTTTCTTCAGAGAATTACTGACAGAATTAAGTTATGTCCATAACCTGGCAAAATTATATGGCGATACCGATGACATACTGTTTATGCATATCTAACTACTGTAGCATTTAACACATCTAGAGCCGAAATGGCTTAGGAGCGAACGTGAAATCTTAGACACGCACTCTAACTCACCTCAGCCTAAACTGACCCTGCCTCCAATAAAACACTAATGGAAAAGCTTAATGATGAGGCAATAAAACTCTCCAGCTAACTATAATATTACTCTTCTTTTAAGATGATGAGCTGGCACTTTGCCCCTGAGTGATAGAAGCTCGGTCAGAGCAGCCCTGTACTGTACACACACACACACACACACACATACAATTCATGCTCTTAATAGGCATACGTAGTTAGAGCAATGAGAAGGTGAGAAGCTGTCACTTTTCTTGATGAGGTGGAGAAAATGATGTGTGTCTCGTATTATTTGACCATTCACAATTCTGAATGATGCAGCCTGCCCACTCTTTCTCCGTAAATGCTGCGTGTTAGCAACAGATCCTTTGGACGCTGGAGTGGAGTGAGTGGGTTGAATGCAACTCCCACATCTAACACGGGTTTGAATGGATCTAAAAGAGTGGTGAGAGGAATCCACTTGAGAAAATGCTTACAGTTTTGTTGAGAGGCAGCTCAAAGCCTCCATTAGGGAGGGATATCTCTGCACTTTTGTTGTCAGTTTTGTTCATCACTGTGCAACGTGAGCCATTTGTGAGTGTGTACATGTGTGTGTGTGTGTGTGTGTGTGTGTGTGCGCGTGTGTGTGTTGTATATATATATATATATATATATATGTGTGTGTGTGTGTGTGTGTGTGTGTGTGTGTGTGTGTGTTTGCTAAATACTGTGTGATGATTTCCCTGAAAACAACCAGAACTGTTCAAGACAAAAGGAGACAGTTGAACACTCTCTCCAGAGCATTATCATGAATCAAAGTGGATTAAAAAGACCTGTCAAGAGCTATGATTTATGAATATATTACTGGCCTAATTTGTATTCCATAGATCATGTTTATTGTGAAATTTCCCTGTGGAAACAGTGAGCCACTGGTGACAGTAACCAAACTGAGGCCTGAAAAGAAAACATTAAAATGGAAGTGCACTGATCCGTCTCTGACTCCAAAATCAAGAGATTCTTATAAACACTTTCACACTGGGACTAAAGTCAAAGCATCAGCATCTATGTAAAAGAAATCTAGAAAAATCTGTAGCAAACGTTTAACGCCTGCTCATAACTGAAGTCTAAGGGCAGTTGTTGAAATCTGATATAATTTTGTTTTGTTTTGTTTGCATAACCTAAATTTCATGTAGTTCTTGCATTTATCCTCAGTTAAACATATTTGTGAAGTCACCTTTTAGTAAGGAATGAAGCATAAAAGGTGAATTTGATTGCTTTGTAATACCACCACATCTTAACATTGATTATTCTACAGTATGTATGTATATATTTTATACATCTTTTTATTTAACAGCAGTTTGTCCAATACTATAATTTATTTTAAAGTTATACAATTTATCAATATCTCTTTAATTTTAATCAGTAGTGGGTAAAGTACACAATTTCTGTACTTGAGTAAATCTTGAGATATCCCAGGCTATTATTCTATTATTCAATTAAATTCATGTACATTAAATTGCTTCATGTACATTGTTGCTTGAGAAAAAAAAAGTAAAAAAGTACTTACCTTTAAATACTTAAATGTGAAAAGTACTGAGACCTGAATTCCCTGACTGTAGTCTTTAAATCATAGTAAAATCTCTCGCTTTCTCTCTCTCTGCCTCTGCTATCTCCACTTCTGATTTCAGGCACCTGCTATATGACTAAGTGGCTCACGGAGGGAAGCCAAATTACAGAATTACATATAATAGTCATCATATAGTGATATTACTGCTTTAAATACTATAAATCTCTGGGATTGTGTAACAAAAAGTCACCGCTATAGTAGTGAAGTAGAAAGTACAGATATCTGTTGTAGGATATTCAGTAGGTGAGTAAAAGTAAACAGTATCCACTAATAAAACTAAAGTACATATACTTAAAAATAGTGCTTAAGTACAGTAACAAAGTAAACGCACTTCTTTCCCTACAACTTACCTAATTTTAATGTTCATGGAATATTCAGTAAACTAGTTTGTTTTCCCTGTACTTGTTGTGTTTCCTCCGGTATTATTCCTATAATTTAAACCTATGCACTGTTGACTGACTAGGATTTTAAATATCCCAAAGTGTATAATGGGTGTGTGGGCTTGTTGCAAACCACCCCCCCCCCCCCTCTCTCTCTCTGGGCTATATGGAAATGCCAGTTAACCTAACCTGCTTGTCTTTGAGCTGTGGGAGGAAACTGGAGTACTCGGAGGAAAACCACTGGAGTACTCAGAGGAAAACCACTGGAGTACTTGGAGGAAACATGCAAACTCCACACACACTGATCCAAAGGCAGGACTTGAACACTTGACCCAGATGGCCACAGTGCTAAACGCCACCATGCTGCCAGTTTTATATAATTGTGTATTTTAAATATTTATTGGTAGAAGTTAGTATCTGCCCTTCAAGGGAGTTCATATTCTAAGTTTGAGTATGTAAGTAAAATGATTTTCTGTGCTTATCTCAGTACAGCAAACATGCCCATATTATTGTCTGTGGTAATCATTCATACACTGCAGTGGTGTTAGATGGAGATTGGTTTACAAAGCACTACACTTTAAACTGAGAATCTTATAAAAAAAAAAAAAAAAAGCTGACAGGCCTGAAGGATGCCATTTTATAAGAGTGCTGTCTTATGGATTTGATTATTGAGAGTAGCTATTGTGATAGAGCACATGCCATTTGTTTTGATTGTAGTACTCTCAGATCTTTTGGTTGATAGTAGTCGTCTTACGTCATATGATAAGGGCTCTTCATAAGCTTCTAGCAATTTACTGATAATAAGAATATCTTTCACTTGCAAGTAATAGCATTCTCTGGCAGTTAACTGTGAGCCTCTTTATTTTTGGAAGAGAGACAGGCTTTCGGCCTGATCTCTGTGCTGGACTGGCACTGTTTGGACTGTTAGTCATTTGTGCGGGTCAGGGCCATAGCGAAGGCTTGACGCTAGTGAGGAATGGCAATCTGATAAGAGGAGATGGAGGGTTGAGAAGCAGGTCAATAGCATTGTGGAGCCAGGAGCATATCTGATCAAAATTATTAATCTGCTTCTCTCTAACCATCATGCTTTGCATCACTCTGGTGTGCCATAGCAAGTAGCTTCCACTCTTGATCTTAAGGACCTCTCTAAAAGCCCTGAAATGGAAGGAGAAAGTTCACACTGTGTGCCATGCACAAATTATAATCACACTATGGTATAATTTATGAAATGCTATTTTTTTCCCCCCACTGCAGAGTCTGCAGTTTAAAACTCAAAGGCGTATTACTAACAGGCAAAAGGCAGCTTTATTACAATACATCAAGGACGCCTTGGCTTCTTTGCATTTTATCTATCTGAATAAACCTCTGTGGCACCGAGACACCATAAAAGCAAAATTAATGGCACTAACTGTTCACAAACATTTGGTGTGCTGTAAACAGATGGATATAGAGGCTGCTCACCCACTGTGCAAAGATCTTTTCTCAGAGCAGCACACGCTGAAACACGGTACATGCTGCTGTTGTGTTGAATTACAAAAGAAATGTAAAAACAAAATAAGGATTTTTTCGATATTTGAGCATGATAAGTTTTTAGATTAGTCATATTATTAAACAAATACAGAAAAAATACATGAAAACACTTCTTTCAAGAATTCCTTAATACACAATGCCCATGATTTCCTTTTTTCTACAGTTGTATTTACAGTCTTTGTATATTGTATTTGAAATGACACATAATAAGCAAACATATAATAAAGTGAGAAAAAGTCATTATTAAACAAACTAAGCTCTGGAAAAAGAAAATAATTCATCAGAAAGGAAGGAAGAAGGAAGGGCATTTCTCCTTTCTTGTGTACACTGTATATTATTAAAAAAATATGCAACACATGGTGTAGAAAATGGAGAATTATAGAAAACAAGACAAATTCCGTGAAATTTTTAGAGAATTTTCAGGGAGAAATGCATATATTCATATGTGTTAAACATTATGTTTTCAGACAAAACAAATGGAATAAAAAAAAATCATAAAAAAAATTGAGCACACATTATCTGCACACAAAAAATTTAACATATTGAAATTAAATATTAATAAATTAAAACTAATTAAATAATGTTCCGAATTTTTTTTCAATTGATTATAATCCATCTTCGATTTCAAAAGACCACAGTGTTTTGCAAAAAACAAAACGTTCATTCTGAAGAAGAGAACACATCAAGCAAGATGGATAGAAAAGATCTGCAGCAAAATGCTAAATAGGCACTCATTCAACTTTTACCTTTATAGCCAGAGCTGACTGTGTGTTGCCTCTCCATCTTAACATCGCTTGCTGAGTTGCATTTAAAAAATCAATTAAAGAGGAAAACGAGAACACTACCCCTGACCTTTCAGAAGGCAAAATTAAAAGAGCAATTCTTGCTCATGGGAACACGAGCAGAATGTTCCGTCTTACCCTGAGTGGCAGCGCACACGTTTTAATTATACATAGAGGGACTCCTCTGGTGCTGACGCTTATTTTGTGCAGCTACTAAATGAACTTTACTTGTTTACTTTGTGTATATGGTGTGCATTCCACTCTAGTCCATGAACTGTAATCAGTAGTCATTTTCTACTTACAGGAACATGATGAATAAGATTCGGTGTGGTTTATATGGTGCAAGGTGGATATATTGTTCATGAACGTAAAAGCTCAGGAACGTCAGTCAGTAAATAGGGAAATGGCATGACAGCTATGCCAGGAGGAGTTCAGCTTTTATGAGGGTGTAATAAACCTTGTGTAACACTTTACTACGGCATCTTGTGCTGCCGCTGTTTTTCAAAGCCTGTCGACATTTCGTGTCCAAGATTTACCTTTACTGTCAAACGAGAAAACTTGATCTTTAAGAAAAGTTTTTCATTTTAGATCTGTATCAAGCTATGAACTATATATGATACATCTATTCATCCACAACACAAAGACCACCACCAGGTGAGTTGAATAACATTGATTATTGTAATTCAATAATATTGGTATATAAACTGGTGACAAGATCATGGACACCTGAGGCTCATCTTGGGTTCTGTAGGGACCAAAGGCCAGCCTGTCCACTCTAATCTCACAAAAAAGCCAGTGTTTTACAAACCTCTTAAAGAAATCATCAGAAACATATCAGAACACCCAGTACATAACGGCCTGTTTAGCAGGCTTTTGAAGCTTAGCTAGCAGAGTTCATGGGTGTTAACCCAATCATCCAGCCTCCAGGTTCCCCAGATCTCAATTTGATTAAGCACCCTTGGGATGCACTGATCCCTGGAGGATCACCTCACACCTAAGACCACCTGGAGGATCTGCTGTTGATGTCTTAGTTCCAGACACCACAGAACCCCCTTCAGAGGTCCTGTGGAGCCACACCATGAGCCACACCAAGAGCCACCCTGGTGGCACAAGGGGAAGCTCAAAACTCTAGGTGGTTTTAATGTTAATGGTTTTAAAGTTATAGCTCATTTGTGTATAGCTGAAATACAAATTTGGGAATTCTAAAAATACATGTCATTTATAATTTAAAGTTTGCATGATTTTGCAAGCCATGTTAACATATTCTATTCTAGCGGATTTAGGAGCAATCATTAACACCAGACCAGTGGATACCACATCAATGGATATTGATGGCTATGGATATTCTACTTAGCAGCAAAGCCTTATGAAAGCCACAAGTTCTGTTAATAAACAACACAAGAATACCTTATTTGTCGACTAGTGCACATTTTTGTGTAGACTGTATGGAGATAAACTAAATTATACAGCAGTTATTTATGACTAATTAATCTGACTGGCCAAGAGGCATTCCAGCAGTGGTGATAACAGACTGTTGCTGCACTGAGACATTTAACTACATGTGTCACTTTGTTTCACAGGTGTCCTAGCAATCCTAAATTGCACTATATTTTGGTTGACATCATGAGTGAAAGCAAGGCAAGGGCAGCTGCCTGCCAAAACCCACATTCAAAACCAATCACAGAAGCACTTTCAGCAAGAAAACGCATCTCATAATCTTATTTTAAACAATACTTTGTCTCCTTATTAATTGTTTGTCATTTCCGAATTGGCTATGATCCATTCATGTTTTTGTTTTACTCAGCTAGCATGAGCTACAAAGCTAACTAGCTTCTATCACAAGGCTGAATCCCAAATTTGTCTTTCACCCCTGATCAAGGGCACTACATGTCATGTGGAACAAGTACAAGTAGATTGTATATCCTACATAGTGCACTAGCTTTACATTTTACACTATTGGGAATTCAACCATAAAACCCTAAAATAAGTGGAAATATAAGGAGAAACTCTGAAGATTTACAGAACTGTTCACCACCTCCATGGTTTATTTTCATCACCTTTTGCCTACATAGTATAGGTAAGAATTTACTGCACTCCCGTGCTTAAGACAGCATCACACTACAAAAGGTACACTTCCCCTGTACTTTTTTTCACAGTATGGTTTATCACCCCCATAGATTTTCAGTTGTGTTTCAGGTACACATGTACAGTACAACACTCAATAATCACTCACTGACTCATCGTCTATACCGCTTTATCCTGTGTAAAGGGGCCTGGAGCCTATCCCAGGAGACTTAGGGCATGAGGCGGGATACACCCTGGATGGAGTGCCAATCCATCGCAGGGCACACACACATACACACACTCATTCACACACTCTGTGAAATTTTGGGAACGCCAATTAGCCTAATCTGCATGTCTTTGGATTGTGGGAGGAAACCGGAGTACCAAGAGGAAACCCACCAAGAACGGGGAGAACATGCAAACTCCATGGACACAGAGACAGGGATCGAACCTGGCCGGGAATCTAACCCAGACCCTTGAGGTGCGAGGCAACAGTGCTAATCACTAGCCACCGTGCCTTAGTTCAATAATCAAGAAAAAAAAATATATATATATATACAGCAAGACTGAAGTGTGAGTCTATAATGTTAAATGTACACAAAGTAGAGAAAATAATTTGCTTTGTTTAAACAGCTATTTCTTTTTCTTTCTTTTTTTTTTTTTTTAAAGAAATAATGCCATAAATAAAGCAGGTTCGCTGTGGACATCTTTATACATCTCATTTATTTTTGATGAGAGAAACCTCTTCCACATATCTACATAAAACAGTGACATCAGCTAATGATTTGTAAGTCAACAATCTGAAATCCCATCAGTCTTCAGGGCTAGTCTTAAAACATGGAGGTGACAGCCTGATGTAATTTTAAATGGCAGAAAAGCTATTCCATGAGTAAAACACATTCTCTCTCTCTTCTCACTCTCTATCGTTCCCCCCGCCCCCTCCCATAGTTTCCTTAGGTCTAGAATCTAATGCCCTCAAAGAGTGAAAGTTTATTATCACCAGAACACCAAGCGCTTTTCCTCTGCCATGTTTATCTGACCTGCTACCAAAATCTCGCTAGCAGCCAATCTATCAGTTTATCACCGCTACTTCATCACCGTCACTCGTGGCAGCTAAATACAAGCTCCAAATCTGCCACTACACACATCTGCACCATTGTAAAGCTGGTGCACAGCAGGCTCAGTAAACAGGTTTGCCTAAGGCCAAGCAAAATAAAACTCGTCGTTCTCCCAGACAATAGTGCAGCCACCACAGAAAGGCATAAATACATACAGTACAGTGTGTCCTTCATGGATCTACAACCTGGACCACATTAGAAGGCTGATTTTGAGACCCTCATGAACACTGGGTTTTCCCAGTGTTTACTTGGGTTTGCTTTAAGTGTTTTCCTCTCAACTTCTAAAAACATCCTAGCACATTAATTGTCCATGTCAGATTGTCCCTTATTGTATGTCCCTGAGTGTAACTGTGTGTAGACACCAGTCAAAAGTTTGGACACACTTCCTATTTCAGTAGATTTTCTTTATTGGTATTATTTATTATTAATACTGAAGACATCAAAACCCCGAAAGAACATGCATAGAATTATGTGTGTAAGAAACACTCAGTTAAGTAAAGAGGAAAGGTAGTTCATCATTACTTTAAGAAATAAAGGTCAGTCAATCCAAAAAAATCTCAAGAACTTTGAATGTATCCTCAAGTCCAGTCGCCAAAAACACTTAGACAAACTTGGGTCTGTCCCAGGAAAGGAAGAGCGAGAGCTGCAGAGGATATGTTCATTAGAACTTAACATAATGCATAAATGTTTCTCAGAGTTCAAACAGCAGACATATTTCAACATCTACTGTTCAAAGAAGACTGCATGAGTCAGGCTTTCATGGTCAAATTGTGCCAAAGAAACCATTACTTCAGAAGAACAACAAGAAGAAGAGACTTGCTTGGAACAAGAAATGCAAGGAATGGAAATTAGATCAGTACAAAACTTTCCTTTCCTGATGAGTCCCAATTTGTGATCTTTGGTTCTAATCACCTTGTCTTTGTTAGACATAGACATAGAGGGTGAACAGATGGTTCCGGACAATGTTTTTTTCAACTGTGAAGCATGTAGGAGCTGTGATGGTGTGGAGGTGCTTTGCTGGTGACACTGTTGGTAACTTAGTCAAAATTGAGGGCGCAGTTTAGAAACATGGCTACAACAACATTTTGCAGTGACATGCCATCCCATCTGGTTTGCACTTAGAGGCCAATCTATCAGTTCATCGTTTGCTTTCCAACAGGTTGCGTCAGATGACCTGGCCTCCAAAACCACCCAATCTAAATCATGTTGAGATAGTTTGAGATGAGTTGTACTGCAGAGTAAATGAAAAGCAGCCAACAAGTACTCAACATCTCTGGGAATTCCTTCAGAACAGTTGGAAAACCATTCCAAGTGACTTACCTCATGAGGCTGACTGAGAGAATATCAGGCAAAAGGTGGGTACATAAAAAAATATTAAACATATTCTGGGCTATTTAACACTGTCATAATTCCAATTATATAAGTATTAATATACAATGTTGAAAACAAGGTGATAAAAAGGCGTGTCCAAACCTTGTCTGGTACTCTTTATGGGTTATTTTATGGCAGTCATTCTGTATTTCAGAGATAGATTCCATAGAATTTCAGGTATAGGTTCCAGGGTCCAGGATCAAGGATGTTTTCCTACTTTGCACCCAGTGTTTTTATAGATAGACTCTGTTGATTAAGGGTTAAACTCCAAGGGACTCCTGGAATTAGCTTCAGGGTCAAGAATGTGTTTCTACCTTGTGCAAGATGTTCTGTGAATAGGCTCCAAATTTTCTCAGGGAGTTCTTTGTGTAAACCGTGTAAATGGGCAATTCGATGACATCTCAGGTTCTCAGATTATTGTTTAGGAAAATTTGTGATATGTGATTTGTGTGATTACAAATGTAGGATAAATTTAGGAACACTGTCATCCATAAGTACTACCTTCTGAAAATGTGTGTTTAAGCATGGGGTCACATGTTCTAACACAAAGCCATACAATTAATCTCTTACAATAGCAAGTGCTTTCTCTGCATGTGAATGTTGTGAATGAGTGTAACACTGTGAATGTACGTACTGAAAAGAAAGTCTACCAGAGTGCAAAGGAGAGAGAATGGCTGGCAGCACTGCAGCTGTCTGGAGTGCTGGAGCAGCGTGTGGCATGGCTGGCAGACACTGGCTAAGTGATTAGGGAGTGCCAGGCTAACATGGCGCCATATTTAGCATCCGCGGGGGGCGCTCCTTCAGGGCCCTGCCAGATGTTAGGAACTGCTGTGGCGTGCATGGAGAAGCACAGCAGCAGCAGTGAGCACAGCAAGTCTGCCATCGACTTGGAATACGAGTGAATATACACTACTTGATAGCACACACACATACACGCTCATTCACTTCTCTCTCAGCAGATGCTATGCTAACAAGTGCCCCCTGTATATTTCTGAGCCAGTCTCCTCCCCTATAGTTTGCAGGGACACTCCACATGGGGGGAGGGGATGACCAAGATAAAGTTTTGACTGGCAGGACCATTTGTTTTAATCAGGTGTTTGCAGCCACTCGTCTGACCTCCATTAGTTGAGATTTTAATTGAAATTAACCCCCACTACTACCCCAATTAACCCTCTCCCCCCGCGTGCGCTCACCACACTCCCAGCATCTGTTCTAAGAGAAGCAGGGCAGAGGGAGAGGCTACTACTGCCCATGGAACAGAACCGAAACTCTGACATGACACACAGACATTCAAACACACTAACAGAAACTTGTGGCGAAGGCTTATGGTAGTTGGGATGGAGAACGGTACAGAGCGAGGGAAAGAACTTCGCATTTCCTTGGCTACCGAAGTTGATTTATGATGCACATGAGGACTTGCTGACTGAAAAGTTCCCGAGCATGGTGGCACTGCAAGTCCTTTCAGCCCTCCTCGTCCCCTTTGCACACACACATATCACATCTCCGAGTGAGCTCAGCCAGCTGGCTGTCGGGTTGAGAGAAGTATCTGCTGGCCTCGACAAGGACAAAATGGCATAGTCCCAAATCCCTGACATGCAGCCATCCCTCATGCAGACCCCCTCCCTTTGCTCCTAGACACTCACTAGAGCCTAACCCTGACTCTGAGGGCCACACCACAGGGTCAGAAGTACAAGTCCTGGTGGGCAAATGCCCTTGAGCAAGGTGCTTAAGCTGAAATGTCTGGCAAGCAAAGCTGCCTCATTAATGTAGTTAGTTTGAAACTACAAGCATTCAATAAAATATGGCTTTTTTGCAGTGAAAAGAAACCATGGAAATTGTGCATTATAAAATAATTTGAGTGAAAATAGGGGAAACGGAGGAAGGATAACTATATCAAAGATGTTTGGTAAACTTTACATTCAAATTTTTGGGGATATATGGTCATGAGATGGCCAAAACAGGAACAATCAAAATTTCAGAATCAACTTCAAGTACATTTTCCACAAAATGGAGAGACCATTGATGCTATCATTACAGCTGATGAAATCATTGTTGACAGCTGATGACAACATTATTCCTCTTAGAGCATATCTTAAGGTATATTCATCTCAAATTACAAACCGGATTCCAAAAAAGTTGGGACACTAAACAAATTGTGAATAAAAACTGAATGCAATGATGTGGAGATG
>JAQMYK010000003.1:10218329-10251434 GCA_030014345.1 Clarias buthupogon
TTCTTTAATATATATATATATATCTCATGTATTGTTCCTTCCCCAGGCTTCAACCTAGACTCCTTTTTATGTAATATTTCCAGTCAGATCAGGAGCATTGTTTAGGTTGTAGAAATAAATATGTTCTAAAAAGAAAAATACACAAGAAAGACTTCAGATGGTTTTTAAAAATTGTCAGCCTGAAAGACAAAAAATAAAAGGAAAAAGAAAAAAACCTTACAATTTCTCAAAAGATACATAAAAAGAAGAACAGAATGGTAGATAAATAGGGAAGGCATGGAGAAAGGAGAAAGAAAGGACCTGCTCAAAATCCAAAGCATGTCAGCTCATGTGTGAAACATAGTGGCCTGGGTTTTTATGCCTGCCAGTCAGACTAACTCACTCGTCTTTATTGATGTGCCTGCCAGCAACTGAGGGATGTATTCTGGAGTGTCAAGAAGCATCTCAACTTCTTGGTTCCAACCAAATGTCTCCAAACTTCTGCTTTCAGTAAGACAATCACTTGAGACATAATACCATAGTGACTATGGAGTTCTTCAGGGTCAAAAAGTGAAAATGTTCTTCCCTGTATGAGTCAGTTGCCCAATTTGAACTCTGTTATATTTAATACACTGAAGACTTCAAGCAAAAAATATTAGAACAAGCAATAAGCGAAAATGTCTGTTTACAGCCCAGGCAGAACCTGATCAGTGAAGATGTCCTGTCGTTAGTTTGAATAAAAGGTTGAATTTGCTTCTTGCACTGTAATCCCAAAGTAAAGATAATATTAGTCAACTTAATCCTATAGTTATTTTATTTTTGGAATTAACCATGCGGCAGAATTAAAAGTGTCCAAATTTAAACATTGTTTGAAACTAGTTTGCAAAATTGTTGTAATTTGAAACCAAGAAACCATGAGCTACATCATACATGACACAAGTTATTCATAATGCCTTTTATAATGCACAGAATACTCCCTGTGTTAGTTTATCACACTTGATAAAACTAACATGGAAAGGTCCAGCATATGACATCTATGTTTCCATTAATGGTGTTCATCAGCACTGAAACTAGAGTAACGTTAATACTAGTATCTAAACCATATTCATTTATAAGTTTCAGATTTACATTGGTGAATGGATGTTAAATAGTTCATAAATCAGAATTACTAAACAGACTCTGGTCACTTTAAATATACAGTAAATATATGCATGTGCATCCTCATTCACATTCGCCTTCAGCACACACAAATAAAAAGCTGACACCTGGAGGAGGGGTGCTATATTGAGATCCCACAATCAAGATTTTAAAATGTCATTTAAAAACATTCAATACTCTTAACGTGCATTTATATTTAACATGTCTACAAGGTCAGGCAGAACCAATAGCCAATGTCCAATCAATCTCAGATTTGAATTTAAAGAGCTGTGGCCTCCTGGGTGACAGAGCGCGGAGTCAGCGGCGTGGCTAAGCCCCAGGCTCAGGAGGGCCCCGGCAGGCCTGTTTAACTCCCAGGACCATGATTAATTCATAGTGGATTATGTGCTGGGTGCAGTGGGGGCACTGCTGGGCTCCTTCAAAACTAAAACCACACAGATAAAGCCTCATCGCTTCCCAAGACACCAGGCTCAATTTGATGCCCGACTTTCCTTGCCTCTGCACCTATACAAGATTTTTTTTTTTCCCTGATGCATCCTAGAGAGATTTCATTGGATGCATCTGACTTTACTGTTTTATTTCCTCCAGTCTATGAAATGAGATGAATTGTTGGGTGTTTAGCAATAGGTTTGCTCCTCTGCAAATTGAAATATCTTTGTTTCTGTTTGTTCAGACACAAGAGTGGTGTTCTGGATATCTGATGCGGTTTTTCAATATTTTTCATCCTGGCTCTGAGAAAAAAAAGAAAAAGAAAAAAAAAAAAGAAAGAAAGCCTATGCAGCATCATTTATGTAAGATATTTACTGTGACTAAAGTGTGCACTTTCTGTTTTTAGCCATCACAGAAACTAGCAAAATGCAAAATGCTTGTAAGTGCGTGTTTTAGATTTTGCGATCTTCCTGAAGAGTCCATTAATAAATTGAGTATGCTTTCATCATTACAAGAGAACAATTAGAGAGGGTTTACATCATCTGTTAATAAACGTAAAGCCGCGCAAATATGAAAATCTAATTTTCAACATTTTCAATAATTCTGTATACTGTGAATCATCAATGTAAAATGTCCTGTAGCCAACTTAAAAAGCCTTTCTTTATATATCACATTTCAGGGAACTCACTTAAGAATGTTCTTATAAGGAACATTATTAAAGTCCTTTATCTCTTTGTACCATCAGTGAACCACAGACGTTACAGATGTTCATACAAATCTGACATCTGCTTAAATGTTTGCTGAATATGTATATTGTAGAGTTTATGTTAATACTTACAAATTTTACTGAAGTCATATGTTTATCAGAAAAGGGAAATTCTGAAAAATTAATATGTAAGGGACCAAGGTGATGATAAATATGAAGACATTATTCCAGGGTCACTGTCAGCAGCTAAAAATGGCAAATTCCTATTTATGTGTACCTGATATGAAATGTTAATTGCTCAGAGTATGGTACATGGAAAACTGATTTCTTACTAAACCAAGCATCCCAATTTCATATTTTCTAATTTTATTAAAAACTCACAAATTTGTTCAACATGTTGTATTTATACAGTGAATGGTCTAATATGCACTGGAGGTCACATAAGCTTAGATTTATTAGAACAATAAAAGACATACCATGAGAATTTGATATTTAAAGAAATTTGCAGCTGCTTGCTGCACATTTGACCATCAATTTTAATAGTTTGGATTTTTCTTTAAAGACACAAAAATAAAACTTGTAGGTCTAAGTATGTTATATTAACAATTTTTTAATGTTTTCTTCAGCAGACTAAAAAAAAATCAAGAAGTAAATACTTCTTATTGTTTTTTTTTAACACTTACACTTTGTTTCAACACGTTCTGCAGATAATGGTGCAAAGCACTTTTACAGTATTTGTGCTATGGTTTTATTTGGCAACTGTCTACTTACTTGTGTTTTTTTTTTTCTTTTTAATTTTTTTGTAAACAACATCTTGTACAAACTAGCACAGTGAACCACAACCCCAGCAAACTCATTTTTCTTCATACAATATAAATAAAGTCAATACAAAAGTTTGGTTGGTTGCTTGGAACTTCTTTATCTGGATCAAGAGGTTCTAAAACATGGTTGATACTTTTAACTCCTGAATTAAATATATTACGTAAACAGTTGACTGTTCTAAGTCCCTTTCAGACCCTCGTTAAAATAATTTTAGAAGGTAGACTTCATTTAACAACATTTCAAGTTCTCTTCCATTAAATAAAGGGTTCACAATCCATACAACATTTACTGTTTGCCTTTTGAAGGCCAACTTCAGATTTGGTGGAACTCTAGGAAAAACAAAGGGATATGTCCACACAGAGAAAAAAAAAACTTTTTTTCCTCCCTGCCTCCAGAAACATATTTAGTGTCAAAAAGGTTGTTTAAGTGTCAATATGGCAAAGCCTTGAAAGGCAAAGAGGTCTGAGGAGCTTTCAAATAAATAAATTAGTCTGCCGGCTTACGTCTTTCCTGGAGTCAACATCGCAGGTAAGCGTTAGGTAAGCCGCCGTGGGTGTTTCTCTGTAAAGCTATGTCTTTGACAGTACTAATACTGTTAATATGTTGTGATCATTGTTTTGAGAGTGAAGTTTTAACCAGTGGTGCATGGAGGGCTTCAGGAGGTGTGGGGGGTTGCTGTGCTAAGCCTCACAGCGCTGTCCATACAGCGATTAGGTCAACAGTAGCCATCAGTCATTTCTGTGCTCGAGTTCTGACTTTGATGAGAAGAAAACAACAAACTGAACAGCAACACAATATTAAAGTAAATGGCTATGGCCTCTTTGTATGCTGCACCTGTTTATGCTCTCTTATCACCAAAATAATGAAAGTAGTCCAAAAATAATAAATATGAATGGCAAAAAAGCAACCAGCGTCCCTGTTGCCATCCTCTCTTTTCTCATGTCCCTAATTTCTTTCTGGAGAAACACCTTCAGGAGCTACCAGACCGTGCCCTCGTTCATTTCCGAAGGAGGATGGGAGAGGTGGTTGCTGTATCCACTTCCATTGAGGGAGAGTGAGGTAAATGAGGGACTAGGACCGAAGACATCGGACGACATACTGTGCAGAGGTCCAGGGATCCCTGGTTCTGGGCTGGGCGACTCTCCTGGGTGGTGAGACATGATGTCTGAAAAGCGCTGTACTTCACTGGATGGATGATGCCCAGGGATGGGATGGTCCATGCCCCCTAAAGGGGTGCCAGTGGGTCCTGATGATGGGACGAAAGGGAGGTCTACTGGGGTCTGGGCCTGTGAGGATGGTGGCCCTTGAGGAAAGAAGTCGTAGTTCCCTCCAGGTCCATAGTAATCATTCTGATAATCTGCCATATAAAAAAATATAGATTTTTTTAACAAATAAAACTCAAAGTACATGTTTAAAAATGCCTGAGATAGTCTGAATTTGTTGCAGAAAAGGGTTTTACTGTCCCAACATAGGCACAATGTTTCATTTAAAACACGTGGCGTAAAAGTGGTGAGAAATTAATTAGTTCATTTATAATTTAATATTTTTACAATTCAGCCCATATCTTAATTCTAGAACAGTCCTACGTACACTGAAATATTTAACATAATGTAAAATAGCAATCATTATATAAATAAAAATAATGATAGAATAAAAACATGGGATAATATATTTTTTAATTATCATTAATAACTTATATCACATAATCGTTCTTTCCTTTGCAAATTTAAAAATATGTATTTAAATAACTATTAGAAAAAAATATATCTTACGTGCCTAGTCACTTAACAAATTAAAGTAGCATTAATAACAATCTATGATAATTTTCCCTATACATTTCTCAAGGAAGGCTCGTATTTTTACATTCAGAAATAGTCCAATAAATAGCAAAAACATTAAAGTCCTATGAGTGCTAAAGATGAGAGGGAAAGAAATGCCAGTGGAATAAAAATCTGTTGATAGAAATGGCTAACCAGCTGACCTCAATTATGCTAACGACTCACGCATGAATGAAGACGAGGAGAGGCTGAACACAGCTCCAGCGGAAATGTGTCGGTGATAACGGCCAAGTCTAAAACAGCAATAACACTAAACACTGTTGCCCGAAAGGCAAGAGTTCAGCAGAATGCACAGGCTGAATTAACCCTTGAATTTTCTTACCAGACTACATTTAAAGCATGCACTGCTTCAAGTCTTCGTTTGCGCGCTTTGAATATTTGTCATTTTTGCATTGTCGTGATTCTGCCAGTGGCGTTAAACAGCCGTACTGTCCAATAAGCCATTAGGAATGAATTGATCATTTAATAAAATCCGCTACATATATTTTTCTTAGACTACACAACCCGATAAGCGATCAGACTCGGCTCTCCTGTTTCCAGGTGGCTGATGAACAGTGCGCGCCTTCAAAGACTTCCTGCGGCGGCGGGACAAATGGAAACGGCGATTTTACAGACGCGTGTCAAAGCGCTCAGCGGTTAGGACAGAGGTGCGAGGAGGATAAGGAAGCCAGGCTTACCTCCGTAGTAGGAGAAAGGGCCGTTCGGGATGAGTTCTCCTGGTTCCAGGCGGTCCACCAGTGTCCGCATCCTCCGTGGGCTCCGGAAAAACGCGTGTCTCCGCGCGCCGAGCGCGCTCAGCTGCTTCATGCGCCGCTCTTTAGAGCGCCGGTTTTGGAACCAGACCTAACGCAGAAAACCAACCCAAACACACATTAATTATATAGGTGACGAACCCAAAGCCAAACATCAACAACTACACATCATTTTCTACATTCATGTGTCGCATTTTTCCTATAATTAAATGAATTTAATTTACAGAGTTTATTTATAATATATAATATGTTTACATTATATTAGAACTTCTTTCATGTATGAATGCATTTTTTTTTAGAACTCACGTTTTATTTATCCATTAACCACATTCAAATTTCCATTGTACCGTACATGCAGAGTAATTGGACAAATTCCAAAATACGTTAACGTTAACCTGAATTCGTTTTTTGTTCCCCAATATTTCAGCCATGTTATTTATATATGTTTTTTTTTTCACTCAAGCCCATAACTTTTTCATATGAGTTCATGTCCTGAAACCTAGCTACAAGATTAGGAGTACACTACGACGTTAACGCTGTCTACTTTTCGTTGAATTCGTATTGCAGCAATATAAACTAACTTCACTGATTGGCAGCACTGAAATGCCTATTTAATAAGAAAAGGCTATTACAAATAATACACTTGGATTATTGTTTCTATCAATAGAAAACCGTATATAGCCTTTAATAAGGTGGACTTAAGCAATCAGTAAATCTCGCTGACCTGATGTTCAGACCCATTAATATATCAGACTATTCCCACAGCACCTATTTACTAGGCATATCTTTTATAATATTTTATCCTCATTCATCAGCGGGTTTCCGCATGGTGACAGCAGATTGCACTACTGGGTTACTCTACAGTCTGGAGGAGATACGTCCTGTCTAATACCAGCTCCAACACGTCTACAAATTACAATCATCAACAGTCATCGTCACGCAAAAAAAGCAGAATCGGGTGGTTTTGGTATAGACTTTCCACTTGACTGAAGAGCGTCCCAGCATGGCTAAATGTGGGCGCAGAGCGTGATGGCGCCGCGCTGCCAAGCTTCCCGCCGCTCCCGCCAGCCTAACGCCAGTTGGCATCTCTCTCTATCACTCGAGCCAAGAATAAATAATAATAATAAAAAAATAGGCTAACAGTATAAATACTACTTCCGAACATTCGCAGATGCCAGTAAAATATTATCTTGTTTCATTTGAAATTATTTTGTCGTGAGGTCATCGACGACGGGACGACAACAAATAATTCATGAAACGAATAAATTTAGCTTATATGCTATTTAACAGATTTATATACTGTCCAAATATTAATTATTATAGTATTTCTATTAAGGTTCTTCAAAGCCTGGCCTAAATCGTTATTCAAATAAAACAAAGAAGAAAATCTGTAAATGAGTTTATTGTATTGATTTAGTTTGAGGTTTACTTTACCTGGATGACGCGCATGTTGAGGCCGGTTTCCTGCGCGAGCTGTTCCCGGATGTGGCGCGTGGGCTTGGGCGTGGCCGCAAACGCTGCCTTCAGCGTCTCAAGCTGTTTGGCTTTGATGGTGGTCCTCGGGCCGCGCCGCTTCCCGCCCAGGTTCTGGTCGTCGTTCTCGTTGTTCACCGTTTCTTTGTCCGACAAGGTGGCGATTTCCGAGTCCTTCACATCATCCTGAAGCGGGTCTTGGGAGTCGGGTGATAAACTCGGATCACTGCAGGCTGTTACTGAAAAGCGCAAAAATAAGGAGAGGAAAAAAAGGGGACAAATGTAAATAGAAATACAAAAGAAAAAAAAAGAAAAGAAAACATTACAAATAAAAAAAATGAAAACGAATTGCTATTTAATATCATTCAAGTGCACAATAATAATAATAATAATAATAATAATAATAATAATAATAATAATAATAAAAATAATTATACAAGTGTAAAGCATATTTTAACTAAAAATCACATTGATAACCTGAATGTTTATTGACAATTAAAGAACTTGTTTAATTCGTTTATATTCTTTATTAGGCCTTTGAGTCAGTACTTTATTTTATATATTCTTGTTGGTTGCTTAACAATAAAAAGGCTCCTAGATGAACCCATAAAATTGCCTCCAGGAAGGTTTTTGCAAATGTTTGAATGTTAAAAACGTCTACATGCAGTAAGAAACCCAAAGTGTCCCTTTATTAATATTTATATGTATTTATTAATATAATAAATTGTATTTATACCATAACATATTATAATAAATGCAAAATCGAGAATAAAGCAGCTGTGTTTTATAATAACATCTAAAATGTATTACATCGACTTTTTTTTTAAACTTATTTTTAGAGTATACCGTCCATTTGTTTTAACCTATTAAAATTATACATACTTTATAAATATTTTAGGGAAAGTAAACTGACACCAAAACCGTGAATATATTTTTAAAAATGTACAGTGTGTGAGCTATCATTAAACGGAATTATAATTCCATCAGTTTTCACTTGAGTAACTTCCATTATTCAATATAGTTTTAACTGTTACAAGTGTCATTAATTTTCCAGTGACTTTTATCTTACCCGAGAGAAGGTTGGTGTCTTTGACGGTGGTGTTACTTAAATAGTCGTCTTTGCACACGAATTTGTTCTCATCTATGATGTAGAGTTCTTCCCCCGTGGACAGCTGTTTGTTGCACATCATGCATGTGAAGCAGTTGAGGTGGAACACTTTACTGCGCGCTCTGCGGACCAGGTCATTGGGCGAAATGCCCTGAGCACAGCCTGCGCACTTGGTCCCAAAGCGCCTGCGAAATACAACAGATTTTATATATTTTCAACTTGAAATAATAGGCGATTTAAACCTAACCCTAAGAGCTTATTGTAGGTGAATAACAACAACAACAACAACAACAACAACAACAACAGTGTTAACAATAATAATAATAATCATAATAATAGTAATAATAATTATTATTATAATAATATATGACCAGTTAAATAATGACCGACACTAAACAGCATACTATATGTAAGGCGAAGATCAACAGAAAAAAAAAACAATATAAAACCTTAATTCAGTGCATATCCTCTAGACACACTACCTAGTGCTAAATTTACTCTACTGAATAGTGTGTATTCTGATGTCCAGTGTTTTGTTGATTCCCAGTCTTTGATTGTGTTGCCTGCTGATTTTCACCTCAAAAGTGTGTTTTTATTCAAATCCACTTATCACATGCGCGCTCGACCCGCACACACAAACACTTATATCTGACCAATGATCCCTGTGGTTTTTCGGCCTGCACTAAGTGTGATTTCCTTACACACTTCACTGTAAGCTAGTATACAGAGCCTTAATGGAGCTGCTCTTTCTTTTGCATGACAATTTAAATTAACAAGTCTTTAATTAACTGCCGTGATAATCAAAGAAACCTACATGATAACCTTGTTGACAAATCTTACCCTCCTACTTCACAGAGATTTTTGTTTGTTTGTTAGTAAAGCAAGAGAGATGTATTGCTGCAGTTAATTCCGTGTCAGAAAATAAGTGCAGTATTTAGTTTAGAATTACATAAAAATATTTTTTTGCTGGATAAATGTTATTTTAAAAAATAGAACTAGAGTGTATGATAAATAATAAATAACAAGCACTGTGGGTAAATATGTAGTCAGGAATTAGCGTACGTTTAAATGTTTTCAGATTTTATTAGATGTGATTACATTTATATGTATGGTGTATGTGCTAGATGTTTAATCAGATGATATGGTAAACAGTTATTTAAACCTTTGTGTTTCCTTTTTTTGTATTTATTAATTTCTAAGTAAATGATGTAAAAGCAGCTAGTTACAAAATTATATTAAATTTATTTAAAAAAAACGTATATTAGTTCTTAATTAGACTGCATCTAAACATTAACGAAATCAATGGTTATGACTGTTCAATACCTTAATCTCCAACTTACCTAAAGAAGTCATTTTTGCAATAGAGTTTCCCTTCTCGAGAAAAACATTTTTCAGTCAGATTGCATTTACACTCGCAGCACTGCACGCACTTGATGTGCCACGCTCTGTCCAGCACATTGAGCAGGAACCTGTCCAGTATAGGCCTCTCGCAGCCTGCACAGTGGACCATCGTCTTTGGATGCTCTCCCACAACCACTGCTGCGTTTTTTCCTCCACAACCTCTGAGAGCCTTTTCGTATTATTTCACACGCACACAAAAACACAAAAGCGCTAAAGATTACTCCAAGTCTCTTCCAAGTCTCTGTGAACGGTTGTTGTATGAAAAACACTCAGGTGTCGACAC
This sequence comes from Clarias buthupogon, assembly GCA_030014345.1. NCBI lineage: Eukaryota > Metazoa > Chordata > Actinopteri > Siluriformes > Clariidae > Clarias > Clarias buthupogon. The sequence continues at coordinate 10,228,279 of JAQMYK010000003.1, forward strand.
CACTTCTGCGTTTCGTCCAAATAAAAAAAAAAGAAAAAACAACCCCGAATGATGAAACGTGAGCCTTCTCATGCAGGAACAACCTGCAGAGCGTCAGCTGTCAGTCGTTTGGGTCCTCTTCCACACAAACACATTTGCAGTAATGAAAATAAAGCCAGTACACGTGGGTAAAGTTAAATCACCAACCGGATGTTGGCTACACATAGAACATCACGCATCGGCAAGTTGCGCTTGTTGTCACGGTTAAGCATTGAAGAAAGAGCGCTGAAGCAAAAGTGTCTCTTGGCAGATGCAGAATGCAACCGGAATCAGCAAACGAGAAGATCACGTCAAAGCGCGAGCTGGATGCATTTCAGTTCAGCCACGTCCATGTGTCCAACGGCGCGCGCTCCAGTATGATAAGATAACCATCAAGCAACTTGAGAGTGCGTTTCCTTCAGGTTGGATGTTTCCTCCTCGGTGAGGTAAAAAGAGGTGAAAGATGCTACAAAGGACAGGTTGTGTGTGACAGGTCGTTGCCTTACTGACGCTCCTCAAGCAGCCTTCAGTGTTCTGAATGTTCCCGCAAAGCGCACGAGCCAGACTTATTCACAGCCCCGTGACGTCACGACAGGTCGAGACCAATCAGCATCTTTCCGTACAAGTGACCATTAGCTGTCTCCTCGCTGCTCCGCTGCTGCACTCGGTCCTATTTATAGGGAACAGAGGAAACCAATTGGCAAAAACCCTCCACAAAGTGTCATATCTAAGCAAATGTTGGGGATAGCCAGAAAGACGCAGAGCCATGATGTATGCCAGTGCCTTCCCTTTTCTTTTCCTTTCTTTAATTCTCCAGTGATCTTTAATCGACTGGGTAAAGAGGACTGGGGAGAATATTTTCATAAGGTAGGCATTCGTCTTTATGGATTCTTTTTTTAATGATAGGCAAACGCGTCACCTCAGTGTAATTGTGCATTTGTATAAGCTAGCAAGCTACATTGGTTTAATAAAGCTTCATTGCTTATTAGTCGCAATTGAGCATTTTTGTTTGGAGCATCTTCATAAGCACCGGAGAAGTTTTATGACAGAAATATACTAACAGAAAAACGGTTTGCTTAATGAGCTTGTTTTTTGTTTTTTTGTTGCATGTTATTTTGTTAACCTAATTTTATTTAGCTTTAATAAAAAAAAAGCATGTTATAGACTGTTAATTGTAAATGGTAGATTTTTAGTTTATTCTAAAAATAATGCGCGACATTTCTTATGTTTCGAGTCCCGTCTTGGTTTTTGTTTAAACATTATAAAGAGTGATGTTTTATAAGGATCTAGCATTCTAAACCTTTTTTTCTCACTTTTTCGCCAAGCAGCAGTACAAAGTGCAGCTCATATCGGCGCACGTGCCTCCCGTTAAGACGTATTTCAAAGGCTGTTTGACTCAATGGGCTGCATCACCTCACTGCTGAATCAAGTGTTAAGGCCATTTTAATAAAAATACTTTTTTCCTTTGGTCCTTTTGTCGGACGAGAGAAAGCGAAAGACGTGAAGGCTCTAAAGTTTACAGGAGGCTGGATCAACTTAGTGACTCCTAATGGCTCTACTCACCTTCCAGGCTTCAATTATAGACCAATATACATCCTATAGACAAATCACACTGATACAGCCTGCCTGTTGAGGTATGGAGATGTAAAAAGGAGAATGAATACAATCAGGTTTCTTGGTCCGAAATCAAAAACCCGAAAATTATAACTAGCTTTAAGGTAAACTGTGGATAAGGTGTTTAAAATTGTGGAGGTAGGAGCCTTACTCTCAAACGGAAATGTCTTACACTGTCAGCCACCAAACACACACACACACACACACACACACACACACACACAAAACCACTACATATGTTCTGCTGTACCCAAACCATCCGCATCTGAAATCAATACAGAGTCTGTCTATGGTCTTACACATGCGCTGCTTCTCATGTAGGTGACCGCGTTAAGGCGCAGAGATTAATATATATATTTGTATTTATAAACAAAGAGAGAGAGAGAGAGAGAGAGATCCTTTAAATAACATTTAACTAGAATTACCTAGAATGAAATTAAAACAAAAACAAACAAACAAACAAACAAACAAAAAATTAAACACTGTTTTAATTATGTCTGACCATGATTATCCTACTTCAGTACAATATTGAAATGTTTGCCCATCTCAAAGGACAGACAATAATGATCGGCTTTACGTTATAATGTAAGACGAGACGTTTGATATTGTTTAAAACGACTGAAATTCAAATTTCGTTTTATGCTAGCTCAGCTCATCTTAATGACGTCACTGGCAATTTACAAGCCATTTCCCATAGAGTATTATTAAGCTTTAATCAAAACAAACAAACTATTAGAAAAAAAGGAAGAAAAAAACAAGCACATGTAAACATGAACAAAAGCACATAGCTCGACACCATTCTTCTTCTTCTTCTTCTTCTTATAATTATTAAGAACAAGAATAATACATGATTATTTAATATGAGTTGTAATGTAAATGTAACAAAATGAGGAAACTATTCACCCACACAACATACTACTACTACTACTACTACTACTACTACTAATAATAATAATAATAATAATAATAATTATTATTATTATTATTATTATTATTATTATTATTATAGCTAACCAGTAAATGGCTAGCGTATTATTTTGGACTGTGTTGTAGCTACTATGGGGGAAACTGCAGTTCCTAAGCACGGTGCTGGAGTGTGTGAAGTTTGGGGAAGGCTCGGTGCTAGAGGGAGCTATCGATCAGGAGAAATGCCTCCCGCGACAGATCCGTGCGCCTGCACGCATGCTCAATACGCCGTGTCCTAAGCAGCGGGCTAAATAGTATGCCAAAATAGGACGCCTCCACAGGTGAGCAGAAGTGTCCTACTAATCTGACATCATGTTTAAGAGCCTGCCTATACAGGTACGCATACATTATTCACAGGTGCGTTAAAGGGCAGATTTCACACTGATGTTTCATCTATAAGTAAAAAAAATATCCTTTAACTCCTAATCCTGTATTCTACAGTCAAAACAAGCCTATGTATACTCAGATTACAGCATGGTCACTCAGATCATATCTAATTACTTTGATTTGTACATGTTTTTCACCTCCGGTGAAATCAAAGATATTAGAATTTTATGTTATATAAATAAAATGTTGTGTTGTAGCCAATATATTACAGTAAAAAAAAAAAAGTTAAGATCAAAATCAACATTTGTGACTCACTAAACTCACTAACTGTGAACAGGTTTTATATTTAAAAAAAAAACATCCATTTAGAAATGATATTTTAAAGGAAAAATAAAAGCAAACGAAAAACAAGAAAATAAATAAATAATGCGAAGAATGATGTAGTAATTAATAGAAAGTAAAGGATAAGCGCGAATATTAATAATAATAATAATAATAATCATAATAATAATAATAATTATTATTATCAGTTCTTAAGGTTAAAAGACTTAATTTCTAGTAATTTCCTTTCGTTTCATTTTTGGCCATGTAGAGTGCAGGTGAGACGGGTAGCGCGGTGTGTGATGGTGGGCTACACGGCCCCGCTGCCACTTCGGTAATAAAGTGAGAAATATTAGGCCTGACTCGGGCTTTGATTAGCTGAGAGCAGACTCGGGCAGACTAGAGGGGGGAAGAGGTGGGGGATCTGGGCCAAAGCCCCTCTCTCTTTCTGTGTGTGTGTGTGTGTGTGTGTGTGTCGCTGTGTTTACTCTTTTTATTCATGAGACTGACGTTAGTGCAGTGCTCTGCATTATACGGCCAAGCGTCGAGTTGCGTAAGATTGAGAAGAAACATTACGCGTGCAAAGTCTTTTTTGAAATCTGTCTCGGAAATAGCCAGACAATCAAATCATGTCACTTTCAGATGGAAATCAAACATCACGTCACGTGTGGAAGATGCTGATTAAGCCTTAGTGTCTGTTAGCGTCTACAGATTTTATTATCGAACCAAAACAGTCTCCTATTTGTATGTGTCTCAAAAAAAAAATAAAAATTTAGCAACAGACCTAGACAATTTTACCTATCTGACAAAACGTGAGACTGAAAATAAGATAAACCATTTTATGTCCCATGCAGGCTTAAGGTCATTATGCCCATAAAATAATGCATCAAGAAAAGTGAAAAAATGTGACAACTATTACAGATTTTTTAAAACTATTTCTAACCAGAACCCTTTTAGGAACCCTACGGTTCCTATAAACGTTTTTTTATAACGGGGAAATATGTGTTTTTAGAGGAAAAAAATCTTAAACAGAATTTGAGAACTTTATGTGTCAGTTAACAAATAAATGAATAAATAAATACAAACAATAAAGACATAGGCCAATCCTTAAGGTCATGCTATTATTATTATGCCTAATATTTAATATTTTATTTATTTATAGCAGAGATTAGAGGCAAAATCTTAAACGTCCTCACGACAACTTTGCCGTATTGTTTTGAGAAAGTACAGCTACATTTATTTGTTTGCCTTTTTTTTGTGTGTAAATTTTATATATGCAGAAGTTTAAGTACATGACTCAGGGGTGAAAACTTCCTCTCTGACAACCATTTCATTTAAATTTACAACCTTTAAAACACGTTACTTTAGTGGATAAACACACAAAAATAATTTTGCAGAACCTAATATGTCACCCAATCACAAAATAAATTACGTTTCCCCCATTTTAAACAGTGCACTGTTTTTAAGAGTGCACTGATGCTGATATAGACAAGCAGAAGTCAGAGGAATTGCGCATGTCTGCGAGTCGAGGTGATAGCCACTGTTTGTGTAATTAACATTCTGAGTCTGCGATGGTTGCAAACCACGTGACTCGGGAGGTCGAGGGCAGAGCGTAAATTTTAACGCCGCCGAAAAGAGGCACGAGCTTTTTTTTTTTTTTGCCTTTTCTTTCATCGACGTGTTTCTTTTCCGCAGGGAGAAAAGCGCGAGCCGCGGACCAGCTGTCAATCACTGTGGAGAAGCGCCGGTGTGAAGAACAGCCTAAACTTGCAGCATGGCCAAACTGATTACTGGTGAGGCACGACTCAGGCACGAGCATAGCAATATATCACCCAGCGCACTGCTTACCCATAATACACTACTGTGTTCTGCTCTGCACGCTTGGCACTGTTGGAATAAAGAGATCCTTAAAAAAAGAAGTGCAATGCTTCCCTGTCTCTGTTAAGTACCTGATCTAACGAATTTCACATCCCTGTCAGTTGAGAACCCTAAAAGTACTCTGGACTGAGACCAAACAAACACGCCAGTGTGTTTCACTATTGACCACCAGCTCTACATAAACATTTTGCTCCTTGCCACAGACTGGCAGAGGAAATTCAATGGATGATATAGATCAGTTCGATCACTGGACCAGCTACTCATTTCTTCCATTTCTTACCTAAAACCAGGAAGTAAACCTCGACAGGATGCATTCTACATCTTGCTGTCAAAGAATATGTTATATGAATATCTGTACAAAGCAATATATCTAAAATATACAGTTGTAGGCTGCATGAACACTACTGTTCAAGTGTCTCCTAAATGAGCAGAAATGTGCACTTAACTGGGGAGATTATAAAAATTGAGATAGATCTATTAGAGTCTGTTTAACAACTTAAACTCCCATTTGCAGGAGAGAACTAACAAGGTAGCACATCTCATTCCAGTAAAAGAGCAAAGGATGCTAATGCAACACAAACCAGCATAAATGAACCCTAACTGGTGTGTAATAGTTTTCGATGGTGAGCTCAATAACATAAAAAAGTATCCACCATCATGCCAGCTCACTGATGAGATCTTGGCCTATTATTATATTATTCCCCGTTGGGCAAGAATGAAAACGAGCAGTGCTGAGAAGCGCAAGGCTCTAGTTTAGATTAATGGATCCCCGCGCTTCTCCTGCAGCACGGGTGAAAGGGCCACGATCACTAATGATTATAATATAATGGTTGGCGATAAGCACTCGCTTTGAGATGTTATCGCACGGTGGGCCATGCTCAGGGGACGCACTGCACATATAAACCCCAACGAAAAGCAAAGCGCAACACATCACCTCAATGTGTCGCTTATATCAACAGCCTGGGGTTGGATTAAAGCAGCTGTGACAGCTGAGCTGCACCATTTTTTTCTTCTATTTTTTTTTCTTGTTAGCTACAGTGTGAGTCATACTGGTTTAGAAAGGAACTATCAAGAAATGATCTTCCAGCATGCACCCAGATATGGACTGCTGTCCATGATTTTAGCATGTATAGTAGTGCTTGTTCCCGAAAAAAATGTTGGGAATGTTTAGCGCGTAGAATTCTCAATTCTGATTGATCAAGAGTTGTTAGTTACTTTTTTTTTTATCACAGGCTTGGAATGATATCACATGATTCGACCAGCAGATCCGTCTTAATATCTTTTCATTTCTAGAAACATCTCATTAAAGAGGACTTGTATTGTAGACACTCCAGATAACCTAGTGTAATAAACGTCTAAAAGCACATTGTTATTTAACTGAGAAAATATATAGACCTCATTGTTTATATGAGAAGGAGACGTTTATTTAAGATTTATTAAATGAGTCCCCAGTGTCAGTGATATTTAACAGTTGGGATGCTTTCCACCGAGAGACTCTTCGAGAATGAAACATTCTAGGGTACTGTAAGGGTAGAGTATAGAAACAAATCCAGACCACCCGACATTGATTATGCTCATATAACTGTATGTCCAGACATGTTTCATCTGTACAAACTAGGGGACTTTGCTATAGCAAACATAATATATATATATATAATTACATAAGCATTTACATGGATTAAAAGCATATAACAGAAGTACTCCTATTTCATCCTGGTCATCATGGTGCTCACTGTGTTAATCCAACAAGTAATCGCGAACCGATCGGACACAATTCCCGAAAGCCAATTGACTGCAGTTGATCAATGATAAAGGCTGACTAACTTCTCAGGGAGAGTGTCTCAAAGACAGCAAAGGCGAGATGGGGAGAGGGGGTCTAGATCCTACAACACCGCGCGGGACACAAGGGTCCAGCAACACCGCCTCATTCATCTTCATCGACTTTCGTGAACGCAAAGGAGGGAAAAATCTGCACATAAGGCACAGCCACCACCAGAGCCCGGCTTTGTTTTATATCCTATAGATTAGCAGAGGGACAAAGCTTTATTTTCGCCTGGAGGGAAATATTTTACCTTCCGCCATGTGGTTTTATGTCGGTGAGGTGTCAGGCGGCCTGAATGAATGGCTAATGCATAGGCAACACGCGCATGGCGCACATCCAAGGGGGAGAAGGAAAGGGATTTAGGGCAGAGCACGCGGGTAGAAATGCGGGATGCGACCCCTCCTCTCTCTCGCTCTCTCTCTCTCTCTCTCTTTCTCTCTCTGAGCTGCGTCTAAAACCGACTGCTCCTGAACTAAATACGTCTAAAAACTAAACATCACATCACAACAGTTTGCCACAGAAATGCAGAATGCACAATTCCCACCTCGTAGACAGAAATCTCAAGAAGTAATTTGAAATTTACTGCATACCTGAATAACTGCATATAAATAAGTACACATTTCACTTGGGGCTTCAGTGACAATGTTGGTCCAATAAATCCTCTTCATGCATTATTATGCACTGCAAATATATTTTACACAAACCACACCGTGCACCGTGCATCCTTACATTTTTGTTGTAGAATTCAACCCAAACAAGCACATGTTTAATATTATCCTGACACACGGTTTATTCACTATCAAGCTTGTAAATGCACATAGGAACACATGGAATTGCCATGTCAGCCCATGCTGAACATTAATCTTAATTTTATTCTCTATATATTTATGTTAAAATAACTTACATTTATTCAATACCTCGTTGTAGTTATACTTTTCAGTCTTATAAAGCCTATGCATGGTCTATTGTTAATAATTTATCTTGCACAAGTTAAATCATGTAGGCTACTTGAGTCCCTTCCACTTTCAAAATCATCCATGATCCAAATGGTAATTTTTATTTTATTAAATATAATCAACAATTTCAATCTAACCGAACAATGGCATATAAAAAATTACTGTGCCAGTTATTACTGGCATGTTTGAGAATGTGTTATATCCTAAATCACCTCTCTGTCTAGACATCCTGCTAGATGTACATAACCCATGAACCAACCACTTACACAGCAGCATTGACTTTGGCAATGAATCACAGAGAAATCAAAATGGATAATAATCTTTGCACATGCTCCTGGATTTTCAACAAGAAGCAGTCAAATCCAACCGCATGGATTTGCGGTCATGCACGGCTCCTCAGAGCTCTAAGATGATACGAGGAGAAGTGGTTATTCCTGCTGTTAAGGGCTGAGGGAGATTGTGAGATAATGACATCGCTGTCCCTGTTAAGATGTTCCCCAACCACTAAATAAAAGGACAGTCAACCTGATTGAACACTGAATATTCTAAGACAGAATAAGTTTTAAGCTCAAAAATGAAAAAGAACAAAAAGTAAGCTAGGGCTTCAGAACTAATTTACATTTTTTTAAACATGAAAACCTGCGAGTTGAGGATAGTTCCTCCCAAATTTCACATTAACTATGTTCTTTTGCCCTCCCATAGCACCAGAGGCAGATGGAACAGTACTCTATAGCCCATCACTTTTATACTGTATATTGTGATAATCGAGCTGTATTATTCATGTGTTTTTAACTGGACATTGGACATTTAACTGGATATGATAGCAAATGGAATGATATGATAGCAAACACCTGTTTCCATACTTTGTCATTATTTACACTGAAATGAAAGACATTTAATGTCAGTTGTATTTTAACTAGAAAAATCATCTTACAAAGTTTGTATTCTACATTGTGTCTATTTTTACTTAGATTGGAGTTTTGATACAGTGTCTGCAGACAAGTGACAGGAATATTAACAATGTTACCACTTCACAACCTACAGAGAACTCTGAGGGTAACAGTATGCATGCATTTACAATTACATATATGGCCGTAGGCAGGTGCCATTATCCAGAACAAGAAAACTCATGACCTTTGAATCAGTGGTCCAATGTCTTAACCACTGAACTACCACTGAGCTACCACTGCCTAATAGATGCGAGTTAATAACTGGACTGTACTGAATCACATTGGCTGCTGGAATAGCACTAATAGACTACAGTTATATATGATCACCTACTGTGGTTGGAGAGCTGAAACAAAAGGTGGGCATGCAAATAGTTTTTCTGCGTACAGAGGGTTCCATCAAGACAACCACTCTGTTTTTTTCCCCCTGTGAGCACGTGCATGAGCGAGCCATCAGGTACACACTGCAGGAAGCCATGCTCAGGATGGGGGGAGGTCTTTCTGCAGTAGTGAGGAGTTGAAAAGGTGAGCAGGTCACGACCTCCAAGTGTTTTACGAGGGAATGAGGCTGATTTGTCTTCAGCGAAGCATGCTGCTGGCATCTTCACACCCTTGAGTTTCTGGCCGAGCAAAGCAGACTAGGGCTGAGGCTGCCGGCTATAAATTAGTACACTGGCATGCTGACAGGCAGTCAGGGCCATGAGAACGGCACACACCTTCACCTCTTTCTAGCTCTGTTGGGTCCAGATGGCAGAAAGCACTGAAGCAGGCCTTGGCCTGAAAAGACCAACCATACCTCTCCAAAACACCATGCCCCCACCGAGACATGCTAATCCTAAAGAAGCGTATATGTCCGATTGCTTAAAGTGAAGTAGAAGCAATAGTAATCAGTCTGCAATATGATAATATAAATGACAATTCTGCCAATTTGTCAGAAATCATGTGGTGAGACGTGACATGGCCTATAATTGCAAACATGTCTCAGCACATGAGCTGTTAGTGAACATGAAGTGACAATCAGAAATAAATGAAATACAATCCTAAAAAAATAAGTTTTGTGATGACGACCATCTAATGAATAATAATTAAAAGACATCACTGTCTGCCTTTAGTCCACTTAGAAAAAAACTATTCCATCTTCTTCCTACGTCTCCCTTTTAGGAATCAATTAAATATTATATAGAGTATGTATCTACTGTATATAATATATATATAATTTCTGTTTCACACAGTGTTTCAAGGTTTTACACAAATAAATAACTCTTTATGTTAAAACACATGCTGTTTGCTTTTATGATTGCTTTAGTCTTCATTCATTTGTCTGTCTGGGGATACCCTATGGAGAAACTCCAAAATGTGGAACTTATTAAGATAAATAAAGAACTCCAGAATTCCATCTTTATTTATACAACATCATCAACATTGGCCTCATTAGTTTGGAATTGAAAAAAAATCTTTTATGATATAATGTTCTGCTATTATCGTTATATAAATAAATTTTAAATAATCACAATAATAAATTTTTTTGTCCTTTTGGGGGAACTCGTAAACCCTCTAGTAGAACCTTATAGTGCTGAGTTTACTTTACAGAAATTTTCTTATTTTCAGTAAGATATTATTCCATATTCAAAACAATGAATAAACATACAACATAAGCATGGCTAAAGCCAGAGTTAAGGTTTAATCTGTTTAAGCTGCTATGTAAAAATCATTAAAAAGTGTTGTAAGAAAAAGAAATCTCATAAAATCAAAACAAAAATCCAATCACATTTATTTGAACAGTGTTGGTTCTGTCATTTGTCCTGGTATTATGGGTTACTCACTAACTCACTCACTCACTCATTCACTCACTATCTATACCATTTATCCTGTCCAGGGTCGTGGGAAGACTGTAGCCTAGCAAAGGTACACCTTGGATGGGGTGCCAATCCATCACAGGCTACAAACATGCTCTCACTCATACATACTCACAAACTATGGGCAATTTTTAAACACCAGTTATCCTAATCTGCATGTCTTTGGACTGTGGGAGGAAACTGGAGGACCTGGAGGAAACCCACCAAGCACAGGGAAAATATGCAAACCCCATGCACACATGCTCCAAAGGTGACAGGGGTTAATGTTCATCAAAAAACATCCAAGACAATTTCTTAAAACTTAAACCGGACAAATGACAGTTCCTGCACTGCAGGTTTGACCCTGAACTAAGGTTGTCTGTAAAGAGTTTCACATTTTCTCCTGTTGTCCCTGTGCGTTTCCTCTGAGCTCTCTGCTTTCTTTCCACCTTCCACAAACATGCTGATAAGCTGACTACCTATGTAGTGTAGGTAGTGTTAATGAGTGTGTGAATGTGTTTGGGTGTATACATGTCGTTCTGATCAGAATGAAGTCTCTACTGATGATTTCCAATAAATGAATGAATAAATGAATGAGTGAATAAATGAATGAGAGAATGAATGAATGGCTTGTCTGTGCAATATTAGTTTACACAGTATATAAAAAAACAATAGCTCTTAATCACATACAAATGCATTCTCTACCAATGTGTTTCCTCTCTTCCGGCTGCTGGTGGGAATGAACCACCAAACTCTAGAAAAGCGGCTCTGCACTAAATCATGTACAATTCCTGTAACTGGAAGGCAAATTTGACACTAATCACGCCTTCAGGAATCCCCTTTTCACTGCATTACAGGTCTGATCATGCACAGTCCTGCTTCCTCGTACAACTACATAGATGGCCATTACACCTCCCCTCATGTGTATGCATTAGTTTGCAGCATAAATATTACTTGCACTTCTACATAACTGTATATGTCTCTTAGATAGATGGACATGTACAGTTTGCAGCGTATGGCAAGAAATATTGAGAGGATGCATGAATCAAGTTCTATCTCACACTCAGGGGAACCGTTACTTTGAATATATTCCTAAGGCTTGGTTACTTGATATTTTAATAGATGCATTGTGCTTAGAATTTGTTGTTCTGTATCAGAGCTGAATAAATAAAAAAGATCCTGGAGCTTTCCAGGAGAACCCGATTAGACACAGATTAATCAGGTTTTAGATGCTTTAAATCTGAAATGTCATTCCCAGACAATATGATTTAAACCCAAGAGTATAGAAGCTAGGTGGATTATGAAAATCGTTGGTGTGTGAATGTATTAGATCCCTGTAAATCTTACAATTTTAAAACATAACCAAAAAAGGAAACGGTTGAACACAGTGAGGCGGATAAGACTCAAAATGACAGCTGGTACACATTCCTGACTATTCCTACTGTTCTTTAAAATATTTATAGTGCTATTTGTTATGCATCACGGTGACAAAGAGACAAAAGGAAAATGGCGCTGCATTTGACCAAAAAGCTGGAACTCAGTTTTAATCTTCTTGCTCTGTGTAAGAGAGGAGATAGAGGACTGGGTGTGTCAGTGTCATTCCTGAGACACCAAAGACCAAGAACAGGACATCGAGATCTAACCCGAGTGATTGATTGATCACTGATAGCACGGCTCTGAACTACCTTTTCTATATAATTGTGATAGCTTCATAGCAATCAAAGAAGCAGACAAAATAGCACTCTCCAACATGTAGTGTTACACAGACAAAAGCTTCTTTGATTTGATTTCTTCCTCATTGGCCATCTTCACAATAGGATGAAGTGGTTCTCCGCAGGCCCACAGGTGCGCTGTATAGCTCTGTCTGTGTGTCAGCTCAGAGAGAAGGGACATGCTATTCACCTGAGCCCAATCCTCTGGGTAAAAGCTGATTGTGTTGCTGTTATCGACTTCCTCGCGTAATTCTCAGCTGGAAGAAAAAGGCAAGCGAAAGTTTTATCTCCGCTCGGCAGCAGGGGGGACGGGTGAGAGTTCAGTCTCCTTAAGGCTCAGACACGGAGAACATTAGCGAACGAGTCAGGCTTTATGTTCGCAGACAGACACACGCTGAGGTCTGCAGTACCTACACCTAAAAGACACATGAGAACATAAAACAGATACAAAGTGTACACAGCGTCGCCTTAATGGCTGCGTTGATAAAAAAAAAATAAACCGAAGTAATGCTGTATGCATTTCTGCAGAAAGGCAGATTAATTATAATACTGTAATTATGTAGAAGGCATCTTTGCATTGGGAGTTTATTATTAAATATGAAGGGTTATAAGTATTATATTATAAGCAATATAATAATACTACTAATAATAATCCTAATAAATTGGATTGTATGTCAGTACCTGATGTTTTTAAATAACATAATTATTTCTTATTTCGAATTATTTCTGTTTTTTAAAAGAGGAAATACCTACGGTTCTTCATCTACAGTATACTGTATGTAGTCTTCAGTTATTTTTCAGCATTCCTACTTTGCAGTATATTGAACAGTAACTACAATCATATGTTTCCATTCAATAAAACAACAATTTTGTATTAAAGTAAAATAAGTTGTGCCAATTTGTTAGAAACAAACAAAAAATCAGATTAGTTAAAAAAAACTATATAACTTTTTTTTGTCAATGTTTTTTTTTTTCCCTCAGTGTAGAGTGCAATGAATAAGAAGTGTATGCAATGTATGTATACAAAAATGATGAATGAAATGAATGAGAGAATGGACCCACCAAGATTTAAGTTAAACTGGAAGCTTTGTACTCATTTTACAAATAATAATAATAATAATAATAATAATAATAAAAACCCTAAACACAGAATCATCACAGTTATGTTGAATTATGTTGAAGTTTAACACAATTCTTTTTTTAATCCCCAAGTTTGGGGTTCAAGGATATTTTCTGACAGCAATGAACTGTTTCTAAGAGACTTTTATTAACAGAAATGAAATGGAAAAAAATGTATAAGGTTGTGACGCACACTTATATGCATGCACACAGAGAGATGCAGGGAAAAATAACAATACCTTTACGTTTATTCCAAAAGACAGTATAGATTATGAGAAAGGTGAAGAATATGAGGCATATGATTGAGAGCCTCTGAAGTTTTTAGACATTCTTTCACTCTTCCCTCCCGTCTTGCACTTTAATTCCTCTATTGCTTCGGTCCCAGTGCATCACACCTTTCCTCTGCCTTCTTCTTTTTTTTTTGTACCCCTGCACCTTTTGTGCTCTTCTTCAAATGCGATGAGTCCCCAAAATAAGCAACGGCAAATCCGTTGCCTCTCACCCCCAGACGTGTTTACCATCCCATAATGCTGCTCCTAGATTTGTTCAGCCCCTCAGATTGCCTTTTCTCTGCGTGTATTTCCCTCTTCTCTTATCACTGAACAAAGCGGCTTCTCCCCCTGCCGCAGAGCTCAGAAACCCTGTGATTGTTGACAATGCCGAGGATCTGAGGCGCTCTCCATTTCCACTGTAAAACCTGGAGACTAATGCGGCACTACCAGACCACGCAGGGCCAGATTGCTGTCAACACTCACCAAAACTGCAAACTCAGATTAGACGTTGCTCTTAACCTGTTTTCAAAAAAAAGGCTTTCCCACTTATTCAGTGCCAAATGGAGGGCGGGGAGGGGGATCAAATGAATTAATCTGCAGCAACTCAGAAATAGAGAAGATGTATTGAAGTTATTGACTGCTACCTTGGATCTGTCCTTATAAGGCTTTCTCTGAAGTTCTAATGTTCAGAACTTCTGCACTTGTTCTTAGAAAAACAGGATATTTTTGTTTTTCATCTGTGAAACAGAAGTGAATTCGAAAACAATGTTTTGCTTTTTTTGATTGCAGATGGAATATAATAAATGACGAGATAAACACTTATGTATTGTACTCATTTGATCACAATGATCTGTTCACGCACTGTGTATAAACTGTGATGTGATTTCCACTGATTTTCTATAACATTTTTATTTACTTCACTCACCTGAACGTTTCTTATATGCAAATAAATATCTTATTTGTATGAAAAGGCTTGTCTTTCATGAGGAACCCATGGAAATGTTGCATGTATGTTTCGTGTATAGATATTACTTAGTGTTACATGATCCATCCGTTCTGAAATTCAGTGAAAACAAAGGCAAGCTGCTGAGAAGTGTCAGATGGTAGAGCTCAAAATCCTGGCCGTGGAGCTGCCAACCTGCCCTCTCCTCAACAGCTAGTGTGTGTGTGTGTGTGTGTGTGTGTGTGTGTGCACCATCAGAGGCTCATGCCACTCCACCACACACACCCGGCCCAGGTTAAACTGCATGGGAATCGGGCAGGCTACACACTGTTTGTTTTGGACTCAATAGCATCTCATTTACACGTGTTAATTGCAGCTAATTGGTTCTAATTAGATGAACAGGAAACCCTCTGGGACCATTCATACCTTTAATTTGAAGTAAATATCATTAATTAACATATGCTAATTGGGGGCCAATTAACATTGATTAAGAGATGCCAGCGACGGGGAAAGTACAACTATCAAAATTCGATCAAGTCAGCAGAAAAAAAAAACACACACACAAAAAAAATAATAATAAATGTGCTGGACGTGGATGGTAATGTGAGGCAGCATCTGGCTTGGTACTGTTTGGGTGGCGCTGGGAGAGCGACGCGGTGAAGCTCGGAGGCTCCCGGCTCATCCTGGCACGCTCGTGGGGCACCCTGCGTCGTCTCTGCCCCATGGCCCACCTGCGCAGGAAGTGCCCCCGCAGACAGGAGGCATCTGTGGGTCCACGAGGGGCCAGCGTGTGTCACACTGCCCGAGCACAAGAGATTAGAAAAACCGGCCAGATAGGGAAGAAGAAATAGAGAAGGAGAAGGAGGAGAGGAGAGAGGATGATGAAAGGGAGGGAGACTCACACACACACACACACACACAGAAAGAAAGAGAGATAGAGGTAAGGGGTGGGGTGGTGAGGAGAAAGAGCAGACAGAGAACGAGAGATACGAATGAGAACACAAGGAGGATTTAGGATGCCAGAAAGCGTTTAATCCGAATGATTTTATGTGATAACAAGACCTCATTTAGCATAGCTTAAACCAGGGGCTTGCCGGAACAATAACAAAGACATGCAAGGGTACAGAGGATACAAGCACAGCACAGGGGAAAGAAAGAAATGCGATGTAAATGTTACCAAATATTTGTCCTGTTGTCATTAAGACTGAAAATGGCCTAAAATGGGATTCTGTTGGTTCATGTCAGATCGAATGTTAGAGACAGGCTTTGGGCATATGGGCAGGCAGACTGTTGGAGACTGTTGCTACGTCAGTGATTTGGCTGGCAAGTGTAGGTGATTCCCAGTTGGTAGAGGGAGAGAGAGGGGAAAAAATGAGCGAGAGACACTGAGAAGAGCTTGTCCAATCTGCGTTTCTAACCTATATGTCAGACACACACAAATACACACAAATACACACACATGGAGTGGCATAGCAGGAACCCGGGCACATATGGAGCAGAGCAGGTCTTTTCATTAGCTTCCGTTTCAGTGTGTAAACTTAAGCATGGAATAAGAGCACATGTCAGCCTGGAGCTATAAACACACACACAATCTCACACATGCGAAAAAACAAAGTGTGTTTCAACACATACATACATGCACAGACAGCACAGCAGTGTGAGAGAGACACACAGAAAAGAGAAAAATCTCCCGCTGTGCTATGTGTGCTTAGAGGCACATGTGCCGAGGCAGGGTGGTGCAGGCTCGTGGTGCCCAGCAGGGAAAGGTGTGAATGTGTGTCAGATGGTTCAGCGGGCAAGCTGGCAGCAGGCACCGTGGCACGCTCAGCCACTCAGGCAAGGAGAGCAGGGCTTAGCCTGGCCCCAACGCTGTGCCACCCAGGTAAGAGCTAGACAGCCAGCTAGCTGCCTCCTCCTCATCCCCCACCCTCAACCTGCTCTGAGGCTTTCACACTCTACCACTGTAAGCATCACACTCTTTTGCTTTTGTTCTTTGGTAAAGAGCCATGTTGTAGCAAAGAGCCATAAGGTTAACAAACTGTGAGGCACAGTAATCTTAGGCTAAATACTACGATATAAGACACAGCTTATCGTTAAGTCTTACTGTTTTTTTTTTTTTTTAGTGAAAAGTCATATGCTTCATAACATTTTTTGCAGCCCAAGGTTTATTATACACTATGTAGCAAACAATACAAGCTAATTAAGCTAACAGTGCAAAACTGAAGACTGTAAATGTGCAACCATCCAGACTTTAGGAGGTTCTTTCATACAAAAGTCATTCAAAAGTCATATATGAAATGCCATATGCTCACTGTCCACCTTATTAATAAGCACAGAATCTTGTAGACACAGTTAAAGAGCCAAAGGTAATGCTCTCATCAAGTATCAGAATAAAGACAAGCTGTCTATGGCATTGCATATGGCATGGCTTCTGGTGCCAGGTGGGCTGGTTTAAGCATTTTAGAAACTGTGGATCTCTAGATGTGAACAGTCTCTAGAGTTTAAACAGAATGGTGCAGAAAATAAAAAACATTGACAGAGAGAGAGAGAGAGAGAGACTGATGATCTACAGTAACACAAATGAGCAATCTTTTCATGATGTGGACTAATGTAGCCCATCCACCTCAAAGTTTGATGTTTTGTGTGTCCTGAGATGCTTTTCCGCTCATCATGGATGTAAGAAGTAATTATTTGAGCCGCTACATCCTTACTGGATGCTCAAATCTCCTTTACACTGACTTCTTATATATATATTGTGTGTGATTATTCCCAGGAGATCAGCAGTTTCTGAATCTGGCATCAAAACCATGCCATGGGTACGGTCACAGAGATTACTCCTTTTCTTCATTTTGGTGTTTGATGTGAGCATTTAATGTTTGATGTGAGCATGTGTTTGATTAAGCTAATAGTGTAAACCTGAAGACTGTAAATGTGAAACCATTCATGCTTTAGGAGGTTCTTTCTTTTGTACCAATGCTAAAACTTTATTTCCAACATATAACTTTGGTGAAACTTTTCTCTAGACAGAAAATTCATACAAAAGTCATTCAAAAGTCATATATGAAATGCCATATGCTCACTGTCCACCTGAAACTCTTGGTCTGAATGATGTTTCTGCTTTGTGGTATTGCTAAGCGCCACAGTGGCTTAGTGGTTAGAACTGTTGCCTTGTAACTCCAGGGCCCGGGTTCGATCCCCGCTTTGGGTCTGTGTGCATGGGGTTTGCATGTTCTCCTCATCCTTGGTGGGGAGAACTTTGCCAATGACCATGCTTGGTAGTTTAAGTCTCCTGGGATAGGCTCCCTGTAAACAGATAAAGTGTTATAGATAGTGAGTGATATTCCTACATGATTGGCTGATTAAAAAGCTACTGCAAATAAATGTACAGGGGCTCCTAATTAAGTGGCAGCAGGTGTTTTTACACGGTATATAAGTACAGTATATATACTGAATAGGAAATTGCTCTATATAATTATATAACATTTTCATTTTTCACCAAAATTACATAGTATTGTATTTAAAATCTCATTTAAAAACATTTATAACTGATTTTATAGGAAGTGTTTCATTTCATCCTCAACGTACCGTTCAACAAAATGACCTTTGGGCTGCAGCATGATTCGTAGAAAGCATAGATTATTTTGACCTTAGGGGAACAGAGTGGGGGGAAAAAATGTCAGGAAAAAAAACAAGTATCTGCATAAAACAAAATAAACAAAAAAGGTCATTTTAATCCTTGTCATATCTTTTCCATCTGCTGCCACTGGAGGATTCCTGGGCATATGAATGAATGTTGTGTGTCCATTTATGCAAATATTGTTTATATCAGTAAAAATCAAGATAGACAGACAGTCAAGTTTAGAATTTTTTGAATGCTATTATTATAAAATAAAAATGAAGTCATAGGTCAGTGAGGATTGTGAGTATATAGGAATATACAATATAAAACAACATTTATACACCAGCTGCTCTTTTTGCCACAACCACCCATTTCTCTAGACTAGGGATTGGCACTGGGGATGCCTACACCTCATGCCTCAACTTCCTGAGCTACAACTGCCCCATCCATCCATCCATCCATCCATCCATCCATCCATCCATCCATCTATCTATCTATCTATCTATCTATCTATCTATCTATCTATCTATATATATATCTATCTATCTATCTATCTATGGACTGGGCTAAAGTGCAAGAAAATGCAATACTGTAAAGTAAAGTCCGATAGTTGCTGAGTAAACTGTATACACTTATCAGTTATAAAATTAACACCACATACCATTAACACATTAACATTGATTATCAAATTATACTGTATACTAGTAAACTGGTAAAAGGATCATGGGCACCCAAAGCTCAACCATGAGCACTGGGAGCAAAATCCATCCCATCCAGTCCCACAGAAAACCAACATGTATCACTTAGAAAAGTAAATGCTGGCCAGGATAGAAAGCCACCAGAAAGGCACCACAACCGATGACACATGGGGCCCGGCAGGTAAAGAGCCCAAGGCTGCTGACACGGCCTCCAAACTCCTCATATCCTTATTTAAAACATCCAAACAAGTCTGATCCATGAAGGCCCCATACCGCAACCAAAAGCACCCAAAGGATCCACAGCCAATGTTCTGGTGCCACACACTTCAGTACACTCCAAGTGGTGTGTAGTCATGCCTGAGGGGACAGAGCTGCCCTTGTGGCACAAAATACTGTGCCTAATGTTTTGCATTGTAATGTTATGGCTGATCAGTGTAGATGCACAAGTATAAAAGTGCCTACATTCCTCTATATGAGACAACATAGCCACAATCACTGTATCTTTCCAACATAATGTCTGAGAAAGCAGCGTGTATTTCAGACAAATAATTTTGTAGTTACATCACCAATGTGCTTCTTAAACAATGTGTATGCTAACTAAAAACTCTATTCCTTTATACTCTCCATACTATATGCAGTATACTTAGTAAAAATCAGTGTTTGTCTGTGAGGATGATTATGAGAAGGTGAAAGGTAAGGTGAGGTCTTAATAAATCCGTCAAAATGCAACCACTTGTTGCTTTTTCTTTAAAAACATGACAGGGCCAACATGAAAGAACTATGCATGAAACAAAGCGATATAGCAAGAATGAAAGAAAGAAAGGGCACTGCTGCTGTAGTTATGCATCATGAATATTTAATGAACTTGTTGAAGTGCAAAATGGATGCATGGGTGCATGTGCTTAGTGACTGGGAGACTACGTATGCTTGCTTTTTTGGGAGATTGTTGTTGTTTTCCCCCTTCTCAGAAGTGTGTATTTGGGGTTTGTTTGTAAGATTGGGGTTGGGGGATGAGGTGGGGGATACATAAGGCTCACAGAGGAACAGCAATTCCCATGGCAACAGTTTGTCAGGTAGGGGAGCTCGGGGTTCAGCTGCCCTGCAGATCCCTGGAGATGGAAAAGAGAGAGAGAGGGAGAGTGAGCACAAGAAGGGAAAGAGAAGATACAAGAGAGCACGGGAAGCATTTTGTCTCAGCGCACTTGACAAAACAAAGACAACTCACTCTTCTGGTTTCATGCCAGATTTTTTATTCATAAACAAGCTGCTGGCTGTAAAGCCATGATAAAGCAGTTGCAGGGCCTCTGCTGAGACGGCCACCCATTTGAATGCAAAGCCTCAGCTGCACCAAATCCTCCCTCACACAATTATTCCCCGGATTTCAGCACGATTTTCATCGAACGCTAAGCTGGCCATGGATCGAGACTGGAGATATGTCATCGAAATAGTCTCATTCAGCCACTGCTGGTCATTAACATAAAAATTAAAGAATTAGAAAGCGGGTATGAATGAACGCATAAATAAAGGCTGGATGAAGTGATTCCCCTGTCGTTCTGACTCTAATCATTCCTGATACATTTTTCTGCTTCAACAGGGATCAACATTTTAGTGCGGTCCGTGGTGAAGAAATGTGTGCCACTTCATAGTTAATATACCACGTTTATTACATCAATAGAATATCTTATTTCTGTATGTTATGTTTTCACTCTTGTTAGACTTTTTTATTTCATTCAATTAGGTATACTGGTTCATATTTATCTCATTATATGTGTATGGTTGTTGTTCTTACAGATAAGGCATACATAAAAAAAAACAGCATGTCCTCTGCAGGTAACACAGACTACAGGTTACTAGGTAACTGATTTGGCACTCATTTGTATATCTTCATTATGTCAGATGCTATGTTATAATATGCGCATCACTTATCTCTCAACAAGAAGTTACAATCTGGGAGGCGTAGCAACTCTTGAACACTAATCATAAAAGGTCATTAAGTCAATGGGTAAACTTCCTGGGTGCTAAGTTTAATTTGTCATCACCTAATACAGACATTATCCATGCCATAATCATCATGTCCCTATTACTATATCTTTGCATTGTTGCATTGCTTTTTTTTTGTTCCCTTGCTTATTCACAGATTTTAGTAGCACAAATGAACAAACTAAAACACAACATGCACACAAAATACTTCAATGACATGCACACAGATTAACGGCTCTCTATATACTGTACGTTAAACTTGTGTAAAAATGTGAACTTAAACGTGGGATAGACCTGTATGTTGGGGACACAACTTAACCAAAACATGATAAGAAATTGTATCAAATTAAGAAAAAAGTGTGTATCTCATGCACACACCAAATAATTTTGCTCCATGTAGAAAAAACATGGCCTATGCATTTCTTGTCATCGCTATATGACCACTCTGGGGCAGAGACTATTACAAAATTGGTGGTTTAGTGGTTAGCACTGTTGCTTTGCACCTCCTGGGGTCGTTTCCCGCCTCAGGGTCTGTGTGCATGGAGTTTGCATGTTCTCCCCGTTTTTGGAGGGTTTTGCCCGAGTACTCCGGTTTCCTCCCATAGACCAAAGACATGTAGATTAGTCTAATTGGCGTTCCCAAAGGTCCCGCTACAGCCATAAAATGGGAATAAATGGTACAATGATAATGACTATTGGCCTTAGATGGTACTTAGATGGATGGGTGGATGGATGGATGGCTGGATGGATATATAGAGTCTATTTTTAAATATTTTCATACTAATAACTTTGCAGACTTGCTTCTTTTCCACCAGCAAGCTTGTTCCAAAATGAGGGGGGATAAAAAAGCCTTCAGAAACTGGGCTTCAGTGTCCTTACTGCTAGCTACAGCCAAATGTGTTATCTAATTAAACGTATTTACTGTAAAGGTGTTGACTGTAAGCATGCACACAGGTGGTGGTATTTAGAGATGTAAACACGTTTGGATTTGAATTGATTTTTCTGTCCTGCACACTGGCTGTTGTGTGACTGATAAAATGAGGAAGTGGAACTGCAGTGGAGACGTGAGGGAGTTAAGGCAGGGTTAACACCACAGCTTCACAAGTGCTTACTACAGACCAAAGAGACAACACACACACACGCACACGCACACGCACGCATACAGAAATCTGCGTATATACCCACGCAACCTTTTTCACTATCTAACCATATGACAGCTTATCACATACTTAAACCTTAAATGTCTAATCCTTAATCTGACAGATCCATTCACCTGCCCAGCTTGACTTCTAATCTGTGTATGACTAATGGCAAGAGTCATTATCATCTTCTCATCCCTGCATCAGACCTCCATGATTTATTCAGTTTGCTATGTGGGGCAGTTGTTTTTGTTGTGCCTCTATTTGCGAGCTGTTTATTTTGCCAATGAGTCAAGTGTTTGCCCAGCTGACGTGTGCGTGCTGAGGCTGAGGAAGGCGTGATGGAGAGGTGCTGAGGCACAGTCCGGGGGTGGGGATGATATGGCACGATGCCCGACTTCTCTTCTTAACCCTCTCTTCTACTCCCCATCTCCGAGCCCATCGCTTGGCAGAGCGTGGCTCTGCAGACCTGTGAGAGCATATCGATGCCAGTCCAAACGCTGACAAAGAGTAGAGGCTTAACCGTAATCCGTATTGACTGCCTCGTGCTTTGTCTGCCAATTTATATCATGGATTTGTCTCACTCAATGATGTGCTTCTGTCAAGTTCTCCCACATTAATCCATAACATTATTAGTTTTCAATACAGCCCTAATTATTCCAGCTCTGACCGAAGAGGTAATAATAAGCAAAAAGAATGAAAACAATACCACAACCACCACTACCACAACCACAACAACAACAACAACAAAATGTTTGCATGCAAAATGGGTGCAGCAACAATAGGGTTAATTTAATAGAAGGTGTTGTCAAATCAGCAGGTTTGTTTCCGCAAAGCAAGTGTGAAATGAAACATGGTGCATGCAGGGTTGGTCTATGTGCAGAAGAGGAGGTCTTATTTGATATGCTGAATCAGGCATGCAATTGCAGATGGGGGGGGGGGGGGGGTGATGGCGCTCTCAGCACTCTTAGATATATAAAGTGCAGTGAA
>JAQMYK010000003.1:10259254-10269935 GCA_030014345.1 Clarias buthupogon
TGTGTGTGTGTGTGTGTGTGTGTGTGTGTGTGTGTGCCCTGTGGTGGCCTGGCATCCCATCCATGCCCTGAGTTCGCTGGGATAAGCTCCAGGTCCCCGTCACACAGGACAAAACGTTTTGATGGATAAATAGTGATGTTACTCACTAATATAGCTGGCTGCAATCTGATTGGTTGGAGTATTTCAGACCAAGGTCTAGTAACTGGATTCAAATTAAATCACACTATAATTTCTTTAAAAGTCAATAAAATTTACTTGAAATTGTCACGAATAACTTGCTGCTTGTATTTATCTTGTTGTGTAAAAGCAGGACATTTTTGACCATATATAGTAAGCAAATGACCAGATTCGTAGCAAAAGTTAACAACAACAACAAAAAAGTTAAATAAGGCTGCATATGTATGATTATATGTAAAATACAGGTTATTTTGTTTATTGGAAACTTTAAGTAATTTATTTCTTTTGACAGATAATATAAAAAATATATTATCTGCAAAGAAATTGCAGAAATTTCCTAGAAATTCTTATTTTAATCATAATATCATAGAAAGAAATATATTGTATATACACTGTAACAGTCTTAGGAATATGCACAGAAATGCTATAAAGCAAATATACCTTCAGAATTAGTTACATTAAATGTTTAAATATTTAAAAAAACATAAACGCAATAATCAGTACTAAACTAAAGACAATATTTTGTGTGACAAAGCATCATGAGTCTCAGGTAGTTTTATAAGAGCTTTCTTAAGCATCTTGGAGAATGTGCCACTGTACTTATCAGACTTGCTTCTTGACTTTTATATTCAGGACTTTGTCCCTTTTTTTTTTTACTAGGGGATCATTTGAGCTTCAATATCTGGCACAGGTTTTATGCCGGATCACTTTCCTGTAGCAGCCCAGATACAGGTACAGATTCTACTCTGGCTTGGGACTGGCACTGCATGAATCTCTGGGTTGTATGGGATGTAGGGTTAAGCATCTTACCTTTGATTATCAACCTAGAACTTCAATCGCCTGAGCCACCACTGCCCTCCTAACAGCAGTATAACTTTAATGTACTATTTTAGGGCTAAATCATGCATTTGTATCAGAACATGCTTTTATCCATTGCACTGTATATATAAAGGTATCAATATTCAATGACACATTTGTGGTTTCTGTAGCTTTGCACAAACTAAACACATGTGCCTGTTAGATCAGTTTGGCCGTGTTCAGTACCATAAGTCTAGATGTCCCTGATCTCCTGTGACCTGAAGTGTATTAGCTCGGTCACTCCATGTGCACTTTAGGCCCAGGGCAGGACTACACTTCCTTTACTGTAAACTTCTAAACAAGCAGCAGCGGCGGCGACTCCGGATGAAAAAAGAATAGTTCTACTAATAAACAGTAATTAAGCTATTTACAAAAGGTCAGTCTGCTAATTCCACTATAGAACAAACGATCACAGATTGTTAATTCAAGTACAGTTTCCAGATGTTAGGGAAAAATACAGACTAGTGCAGAATAGCATGGGGGTGAGCTGGAGTTGTCCATGTCTGTTACTGATGTTGATGCTCTTTCCATTGCTCCAGGGGAAGCTGATTCAGTCGCAGTGTAACGCAGAGTGGCGCTGTGGACAGACCGGACTAGAACGAAAAGAGAGATAGATGTAAGAGATGAGAGCAAGAGAGTAAAGAGTCAGAGGATAATGTGAGAGAAGCAGAGAGACTGGGATAGAGAGAGAGAGAGAGAGAGAGAGAGAGAGAGAGAGAGAATGAGGCAGCCTGCAGGCCCCGGGCAGCAGAAGGGGAGAGGACCCTGGGGAGCAGCCTCGCGCCTGCAGCCTCATGATGATGATTGATGCAGGCAGGACTCGCACGCCCCAGCCGCTCAGGAAAATTAAAAGCCTATTTTGTAACGTTGTAAAGGAGCAGAATGCTGAAGGGCTGAGGGGGCACCGATACCCCCCACCCCTGCCCCTCCCTCACTGCCATCACAGCCGGGGTCCTGTTTAGTGTCTTTAGTATCATCAACTCCTCTGAGAGCAGACAGAGGGGGGACTGTAACAAGGCTTTCACTACAGTGCACACACATACAAACAAACAAGTACACGTGCACGCACACACACACATACACACAAACGCACACACGCACGCACAAACGCACTTGAGAGCTCTGGTTTTGAAAATCTCTCCATGACTATTATGTCTCTCATAGAACATTGCAGATGAGACCAAATATTTGCACAAACACACACACACACACACACACGCACGCACGCACACTGCATAAGATCAAACTGTATTAAATGTATCTAAATAAGATACATGTTAATTAAGTCTATAAAATTATGTTTAATATTCCTCTATGGTAATGTAAACCAAGGTATAAAAACCTAATCTAGACCTAATCTAATCAGAACTCTTTTAACCCAGCCTGTGTTAACTATTCCATGTATATGTGTATAAGATCTATAGGACATTGGCAGGTTCTAGTTCGCATGTCAATAGGCCATGAAAGAGGAGCCCTTGATATCTCTCGAGCACGAGGCACTTACTTGTTTGTATATCATTTGCAAATCATTTATCTCCAATGTGAATTTAATTGACCAGGCAACCCCACGATACCTCCTGCACCCTTTCTCACCCCTCTTGCTTTCACACACCCCACCCCCACCACTTCCCAATAGGCTGTGCATATGCGAGTGATAGTAAGGTGACACACGCTCTCTCTCTCTCTCTCTCTCTCTCTCTCTCTCACACACACACACAAACACACATATACACATGCTGCAAAGGCACCCATGCTGCAGAGGTCAGACCCATGTCAAGTGGGATGTAGAGGCCCTACTTGTGCATTGTGCTAATTTGTGTAGCCAGTGTAGACAGGCAGGGTGGGCCAGGAGGAGGGGCGGGTCGGGTCAGAGGCATGCTGAAGGGCAGCGTGGGCCAGCATATGGGGCCGGGCTAAGAAGGGACTGCGGGATGTGCATCTACACGTGCATACAACCAGGGAGTCATCCTTAGACAAATATGCAAACATGCGCATATGAATACGCATGCATATGTACACTGTTCAGGCAGGAGTGTGCAAAACAGCCTTCCCCTCCATCTGCAGAACCGATCGAGACAGTTGTCGTGAAGTGAAAGGCTCAATACAAACCTCTCAGACGAACCCACAACAATAGACTTGACAATGAGCAGTGAATAACCTCCATCAGCACATGATGAGAAAGAATATAGAAACCTAAAAAAGAAACTTGTTCAAATCCAGCAAGAGACCCACTTCATCACTCCACAGGGGAAAACTCACCATTTCAAGCACTAATTCAGTCAACGTGTCATCTGGCACCACTTCTCGACTTTGCATGAAAGGAATGAAACAAAAATATATAAATAAATGAATGAAACAAGCATCAAAACCAAGCAACCAGTCACGGAAGTGCATTCCGAACTGTACGCCTCGAGTCAATGCTAATTAACGCATCGGTTTACATTTGCTCTAAAAATTAGTGATGACCTCCATCCTGAGTGTGTCTACGGCCATATGGGAGTGAGTGCCACCAGCCTGTGGCACCATTTGTTTTGGGCTGCGTCCATGCTGTTCTGCTGTTGTAGCGTGAGCGCTGTCAGTGTGCGGTACTCAGGTGCACCTGCTGGGCCAGGACAGGCTCGAACCACAGGCAGCCCTGCTATACACTCCTCTCCACTCCGCCTCATAAGAGCCTTACGCCATGCTAATGTTTATAGCATTGTCCCGCTGCCCCTGCTTGGCTGGAGAGATGAAGGAGGGGTGGTTGGGGGAAGAAAAAGGGCATAATATCCTCTGAAGCAGAGCCCTGGGGTTCACTTTGAATCTCAGAGCGAGTGCTGTTAAGGTGAAGATACAGGACTGGCCCCTCCTCCTCCGCCCACCTCCTCCGCCCCCACATTCAGGCCGTTTACAGTGGGGTCGCGACCCCAGCTGAGTGATGGGAGAGTAGAACTGAAGCCCATCAAATGTGCCAACATGCGTAGAAACCCCTCAACCCCCCCCACCCCTTTCCTTCACCGTTCAGAGCAAGCAGGGGTGAGACCACTGTCACAATCAATCGTTGCTGAAGGGTGGAAGGGTCTCTGCTTGCAGCCCGCTCCACTAATAGCACAGAGTGCAGTATCTACTGCAGCGGGCCAGTGAGTTGCCATGCTCAAATAAAGCCACAGCAGGGTCGAAATTAATGACAGACAATATGTGACATTATCATTCACATTTGGAATTTTTAAGTTATATTCATATTTTTATTCATTTTTGTAGAATAAGAAAATGGCACAATTCTACAGAATTAAAAAAAATCTGGATATGGCTGAAACTATGGCATGGATATCACACCCATATGCCAATAAGGCTGTTTTTACATTAAGGCCCCGGGATCGTTCCCAAGAACACTTGACCCCAAAGTCTGGTTCATTTTAATCAGTGAGAACTCAATCGTTCCATGATCGGAAGCGTGCCCGAATACGCTCGCCGATGTGCAGCCTACTCGTGCACGGATCTAATCACACATGGAAGCCAATCATACCTGTGCGTCATACCTACAGTAAGTATATCGCTGTTTAGATGTGACATCATCAGTGCAATCGGTCTCCTCTGAATTCTCCGTGTGTGCATTTCTATGCCAATCTCATCTTTTGACCTACATAGCCATAACTGATGAAGTAGGACGGCATGCGAGAGCGTTGCTCTTTTCAAAACATTTTTTCAGAAATATTAATAATATTAGGCGAAGCATAAAGTTAACTTCCAAGTTCTCTTCTTTGCCTGTGTTTAATGGTGGCTCACAAACCAAGTGGGTACATACTGCCACCTGATGTATCGGAGAGTGTAAATACACAAGTGCACACGAGAATGGAGAGCAACATGTGTGAACGCTGCCCAGTGGCGGGACGGGGGGGTTAATCGTTCCTGGGCATGGTACAAAGCAGTAATGTGGAAACACCCTCAGTAACTGTAGAACTAAAGGTACCAAAATAGACACTGGTAGATATCATTCCTCTTAATATTAGCCAATTAATAAAGTTTGACTGGAACAATGAGAAACTGTCAGTATCAGATCTGAGTGTTTGTTTGAGAGTGTCATTTCTTTACATAATTGTTATTATTCACAAACAATGTCAAACATTTTATTACATATGTGTGCATGATGCCCTGTGATGGCCTGGTGTCCTATCCAGGGTGGATTCCTATCTTTGGGGCGTTTCACAGAACACAGAACTGAAGCTAGTGGAGAGATGGACAGAGACAGAGAGAGAGAGAGAGAGAGAGAGAGAGAGAGAGAGAGAGAGAGAATAATTCATAATAGCATATTCACAAGCAAAACAGGATGTCTATTAACTTGTGTACTGTGCATCTCTCTCTCTCTCTCTCTCTTTGTTTTGGCTGCACCCACCGAGTCCCAACTGGGCCTGGTGTCACAAACAGATGGGCGCCTCACAAAAGAACCCCTTCACCTTACCAAGCTGGTCCGCAGCATGCCTGATTAAACACTAATACCAAAGTTAGAAATGATACACTGACTCTGTGGTGATTCAATTAGAGCAGCGACCACAAGAAAAGCCCCAACAATAAGACTGTGTAGTTAGAAACTCATTTCACTGCAACAGCTCAGAAGCAGAAAATTACAGGTTCTTGAGCGGAGCCTCGGTAGCCTCTAGTGCCACATTTAAGCCCATGTTAAACATAGATGTCACTGTTGACAAAATCAAACTTGATGAGTCTGGTCATCAGCCGGCAACTCCAGAGCAGGATAGAAAAGCTCACATACGGTACAGCACAGCAATGTGGTAAAGAAGAGTGTTTCAAACGCCATACTGTGCAAAGCACTTATAATATATACTGTATATGACAATCAAACAACCAAAGCTCAGGAATGACTTCATTTTATTGACTCAATATTTAGCATTTGTCATTTATGAATGAATTGAATAAGATCAAAGTCTTAATAAGACATTCTGCCTGTCTAGTACGTCAAGTAGTCATAGTTGCTTCATGCTAAATATATAAATGCGGTTCACACACGTCTACATATTGTTCTTACTAGAGGCTACCCGAGGCTCCGCTCAAGAACCTGTAATTTTCGAGAGCTTCTGAGATGTTTAGTATGAATGCTTTGTATTATGCATCAACTAAGTTTAGGGTTGTGCCACCAGGGTGACTCTAGTCCCCCAGAGTCTGGGGGTGTGCTTTGGTGTCTGGCAGCAGGACTTTGGCAACGTTTCCTTTGGGTGCTGTGGGTTGTAGGTGGGGCCTCCGTGTATCAGACTTTGCTTGTTATCCATGATTCGGATCCGATTGGGATCTGGGGAACTTGGAGGCTTTGGGATCTTTGCTGCTTGTCCCCATGCTTCGCAGGCTCCAATACATTGTGTGTTCTGGTGCCTTTCTATCATGGTCAGCATTGACTTTCAGCAAGTTGTGCCGCTTTGGCTTCTCTTTGGGATCAGCCAGGGCGGTCTAGCCTTTGCTCCCTGTGGGCATGGGTGACCGTTGGGTGTCCATGATTCTGTTACCAGTTTACGGGTATAGAATTGATGATCAATATTAATGTGTTAATGTGGTGTTATTTAATAAATTATAATAAGAAAAAAAAAGAACAAAAATTTTTGAAATTTGCTGTTGTGTAGAAAGAAAAAAACATTTTTTTAGTGTTTAGGATATAATCAACTTTGAGGCATCATGGAATGATGATTAATTGTTTTCCTACAACAGCACTCCCTGATCTGTTTTATTTCATACATAATCAAAGAAACAGATATAAATGAAATTGAATAAATTCTAAACATAAAAAAGTCAAAAACAGTCAGTGGTCAAATCAACTACATTTTGTTTGACCACACAGCTCACACTGGACCACCTGTAGGTCATCTCGTCAGATATTTATCTGTAGTATTTCTAGATGATAATCAATACAATAATTGTATCTGGCAATGATGTACAGAACTAACCAGAAATTCATTAGTCTAGAGATCTCCACACTGCCGACAGATTATTGATATCAGAGTGCCAACGTGCAAAAGACTGCAGACAGAAATATATATTCAATGACGGATTACTGTACATAAACCCAGATCCGACAGTCCGACATTTGTCTAATGCAATGAACAAGACACATGTATGTCTAGAAACAAATAGATTTATCTAGTCTAAACTGGAACCATGAGTCTTCCTATTGATGGTGTTGTGATGATGTGTGTTCGCAATAAGAACAGGTTCTCTCATGTAATGCTTTATCAGGAGCTCTACACAGACTCAGCACATGTGAACAAAAAAGCCCATGGCAGCCCTGGTCTGGTTCCTCATCTAAGTTTTTTGGGGTGGTGCAGGAGGGGGAGATTTATCAGACTGCACTGCTTTTTCATTCCTCACACACTGTCGCTCTATCTCTGTCTGGTCTTCCTGATATGCTAATCGGTGTGTAAGTATATCCTGTCAAATAATTACCATATATTAAACTGTGCTCATCTCAGTATAACTCGCTCATATGCATAATCGTATTTGGCTTTTTTCCTCTGAATGTACTGAAAAAAAAAAAAGGTCTTACCTTGGGCAAGTTAATCTTTATTGATTGAATATCAGCCTCATTTGAATGTGTTAACAAAGTGTGTCTTGAGGAAGTGAGACTGGAGCTAATATTTTTGTCTCTGTTGGGCGTAATGAACTCGGCATTGGCAGTGTTTTGATGAAGGACACAGAAGACTGGGGTATAGGGTGAATCTGAGCTTAGACTTGTATCCCAATGCATGTCAGACTTTAAAATAACATTTTTTAAATATGAATAAACTAGCACATTATACAACATTGTAATAAGTGCATTAGGCTGCAGAAAGCTTACTTTGATTGCTGTTACAATAACTTATCAATTATTGTGTTGTTATTAATACTATTGTGGATTTGTATGAAGGAATCAATGAATATAATTCAAAAGTTCTCATACTTTTGGGACAAATATCCAGCTTACGAGTCAATTAGGAGTAATTACATGATGACCCCATATGTGGTTGGAAACCTTATTTTGAGAACCCATGATATAGTTTGTGTTTTTTATCGATTTATCTGGTGGGACTGGATGGCTTAGTGGTCTGCATTGTCGCCTCACACCTCCAGAGTCAGGATTTGATTCCTGCCTCTGGTCTGTGTGCATGTTCTCATGTGCATGTGCTTGGTGGGTTTCCTCTGGGTACTCCAGTTTCCTCCCACAGTCCAAAAACATGCAGATTAGGTTAATTCACAAATTGCCTGTAATGTGTGTAAATGACAATCAGGCATCGAGCTGAACCCTTACGTAACTGTCACAGAAATGACAGAATGGGGAGCGTCTGTTGGCCAGCACTGGCATGTGGATGGACCAAAATACTGACAGCCACAACAACAAAAAAATTTCTATACAGATCACTCTAATAAAGAGGAATGTTAAACAGTTCATTTAATTACTCATAAGCAAATATGTTAACTGAGTATAACAGAGCTGCTGATTTACCTGCTGAATGGATTGAAATCACAGCACCAAGCTACCAAGACTCAGAAACTCAGTCGTTTTAAAACATCTTCAAATAAAAACATCAGACGTCGATGTTATTACCAAAGACTGAGCTTTGGTGTGGATGATGATGATGTGATAAAGATGATATTTGTAGCTACTAAACAATTCTAGCATTAAAAAGCAATTTAGCTAAACTGGTGGTATCACATTGAAATTGTGATCTATATCCCTCTAACTAGCAATTAAAAAAATGATTTTATCTATGAATGTACGAAATAATAACTATTTATTGTGTAACATATGGAACAGGAACTTACTATAGCAAGGGACTGCATGTGATGATAACACTAGCTACGGTCAGGTAAAGACCAAGAGTGATTTAATGTGTGTTTGCATGTGTGAGTGTGTGCATCTGTTAGTGCAGATCCTCCACGCTAAGGTCATTGTCGTCTGCCTTTCATGCTAATTTGAATTTTTGAATTTGGTTTACCATAACGTCTAGAATGAGCCTAGTCGTATTATAATTTTGTTTATTTTGGCATATAAGAATAGAAAAGTAAAAGATTTTTTAACTGTATGATGACAGCACCTTCAAAGAAAGAAACCAATGGTTAACACTGAAGATATAGAATCACGCATTGATTTAATAACTTAAAATTAAGCTAAATTCACACTGCAAGTAAAATATTTCTAGCTAGAGCCACTGATTGTAGCTAATAAACAGGTAAAAAATATTTTTCCGCTTCAGTATGAGGCACTCAGGGAAATGACAAGCGGCACATAACGACTCACACAGCTCAGCGTCTATGTTTGTGGAGTTTCTTGAGCAGGGTGCCAGGGTCAACGTTTCACTGCTAATCCTCTGTGACGTTCAGGATGGAGGTAAGAAAAAACAAAGCAGGACGGCAAAGAGTCCATGTATCGTCAGTGTTCCTAACAACAGTTATTTTATTCAGAAGCGGCCATCTCTCTCCCCCTGCTCCGTGACCTCTGACCACTAGGGGTTTGACCTCTCCTTGACCTCTGACCTTTAATCGTTCACAGGTGCTAGCCACACGCGCCTGACACTCTGCCTTGCACTTTGCCTTTGCAGCTGCTGAAACTCAAGAAAACATCTTCGTACTCACCTCTAAATACCCTCAAGTCTCTAATCATAGCTACCTGGGAGGAAAAAAAATGAGAGCAGCTCATGTTGGGAAACAGTTTCCATTTGTCTTGGGGTAATATGCGAGCCCGAGTATTAAAGACAAATAGCATCCCCTTATTTCCTTTATCACTGTCAAGGCAATTAATAGACCAGTGCCCCCTTTTACTGGGTTATAAGACAGAGGCAAAGAAAGGCTCAGTAAGTTGCCTCCGATGTCAGACAGGCCCACCCAAGCCATAACACTGAACTGCGTATCCAGTTTGGTCTAAACCTGTCTATCCAATATGGCCTATCCTTTCTGTTTTAAGTGCATGTTGATGTGTTAACATTAGACTACGAAAGTACTTGAACAACAGGTTTTAGAAATTGTTTAGCTAAGTTTTATTAACAAATGAGCCATCACGCACCAGATTTTAAGTCGGCTAATCTGAGAAACAATGCATGTGTCTACTGAGATGTCTGCAGTGCAAAATGTGTATGCGTGCATGTGAATGTGTGTATGTACAACATCTCAAAAGTTTAGACACACCTTCTCACTCCAAGGTCTTTCCTATTTTTTATGTCTCTCTATATTGTAAAACAATGCTGAAGGCATTAAAAAATCTGCAATAATCTCCTTTGAACAGTTTATATTGAGATGCGTCTGTTACTTATGCTCTGTAAAGCTTCATAATGGTTTTAATCTGTAAGTGCCGTAAATCAGTGATTTCTGAGGTTCTTAACTCTAATTGAGCAGCAGAGGTTTGTTTTGGTTTTGCTTTCCTGGGAAGATCTACAAGAGCCAGTTTCATCATGGTGCTCGATGGGTTTTGCAAATGCACTTGACACAATGCTGTTCTTGCAAGAACTATTCCAAAAGAGGTGACTCTCATGCTTTAGAATTCCAACTGGCTGTTGTTGTTGTTGTTGTTGTTGTTATTTAATTACCTAATGCCATACATGTTATTTTGTGGTTTTGAAAAAAAAATCCAGTTTTGTTCTAGAATGTGAAAAATAAATCCAAACTTGTGTCCAAACTAATGACCAGTAGCGTGTAT
>JAQMYK010000003.1:10270657-10291216 GCA_030014345.1 Clarias buthupogon
CACACACACACACACACACACACACACACACACACACACACACACACACACACACACACACATACACACACACACAGTTCAGTTCAGTTCAGCTCAGCCCTCTGGCCCTCACCTGTGAATCATACCTTCTGTCTTTACGTTATGTGGGTGTACACAGACAACTTAACAACCCAGTAGATTGAAGCATAATCCCAATTACCTTCATAACATATCTCTTTAAAGTGTCATAGTGCACCTGGAAAGAATTTACTGCATCGAAAAATGAAATCATAAACAATTCACCAGGATCCTCCACTACTTTTTTTTTCTGTTAAATAAATGTGATTTCAAGGAAATGGCTGTCTGTGTGGTAAGTGTGTGTAACGAAATGATAAGAGAGGCAGGACCTGATATGAGGTGATAAAACACCTTGCTGATGTCGTGGTGGATTTTTGCATTTCACACGGGAGGTATTGGATGTTATCTGTGTCTGGGGAAGACTTCGCCCTAGAGGCAGCCCAAAGGCCACAGACTGGATCTGCTCTCTCTGTTCCTTTCCTCTGTTCCCTTCATTATACACATAATACAAACAGCATATTTATGGTACTGATTAGCCGAGCATAATTACTTTAATAATTCAGCGATTATTAAACGCATAAAATATTTGTTTGTTACTGCAAAGATGTAAAACCATGAATGAGAGACAGAGCAGTGACCGACTGTGTGTCTCTCAGTGAGCTCTAGCGTCATTTCTGATGGCTGCCCAGCTACTTTACATGTCTCATTTGAATATATTGATTGGGCCATCTGTAAGCCATTTATCTCTTTCAAAGAGCCGTTAAAAACAGGCAACCACTCCCTCCCTCCCGCCCACCTCTGTGTCTCTTCACCCGTCTACACACTCTCATATCCACACGCACATGGCTACACGCACACCCACAAATACGTAGATTTAATACATGCACACCCACACAAAGACAGAAACCTTCAAATTCTTCACAACATGCCTCCTTCTCTTCGGAAAAAAAAAAACATATTGCATGTGCGTCTGAAGCAGCCATCTTTGGTGAAGTGTCATCTATCAAAATTAAGAAACAGGGGTCGTACAATAAACAGATGAATCCCATAATGAGTAACATGGCACGAGAAAATTGAAACACAGAAACACAGACATGTGTGATTAATATATTGCTCTTTGGATGTTAGGTTTGGGACTATTGTAGACCTAAGCAGTAATCAGCGCTGCTCCCTGTTTACATTAAAAAGAAAGGGCAATGATGCTAATTAATGTATTGGTATGGTGAAGAAGCATCAAGCTTTCAGCATCCGGCATGTTAATCTTCTTATCTCACTTCGCCTCCAAAGCTGAATCCTGTTCGACTGTGTGTATGTGTGTTCGAGTGTTTTGTTTTATAGCGCCAGGCTACCATATCTTCCCATCTTTAAAGCAGCACCCTGACAGTAGTAGTCCATCTGCAGGCCACTGATATTATTCTCAAACATGCAGAATCCTTTTTTTGGAACAAAACCCCATGCCAAAGTGACTGAGTTTCTTTGGCAGTATTGTGTATAAATCAGTGGTGGATGATTACTCCTCTGCTTGGCCTAAGTCCAGTCGTACAGTAGACAGGCTGCCAGACATTCTATTCTGCTCAACGCTGGCCTTTGTGTTGACTGTCATTTTATGCCTCTCTCTCTGTTCATCTCTGCTTATACATCCCTATTATATCAACAGAATTTAGTAGACTTGACATGGACCTTGCTGGCTGGGCGCCATTCGCAGTGCCGCTTTTTCACACCCTCTGCAAGAGGTTCTGGCCACATCAAGGGATGACAGTGCTGATTGCGTTTCTTGAAGGTGCTATTTGAATGCTTATGAGTCAAATGGAGATGGCGGTGACCTTTCTGTGGTGCGTAAGTGCGGGCCCAGCAGATGGTGGAAAATTGGATGTGCTGTCTGGGCCATACGGAGCATATGTAGTGAGTTTGAGGGGACTCTGCGCAGGTCGGCACAGCCCAGGACATGGACTCTTGCCTGGTGAGACTGGCAGCGTTGTCTGACATTGGCACAGGTACAGCGCACCACCCTCTGAGCACCCCCGCTATCTCTCCTTTATCCCTCAAACATGACTCCTGTTTGACTAGGCAAAGAAGTACTTAAAGGAGTACTCCAGCGCTTCTCAACTTAATCTGTTGCATACATGTTGATTACAAAGGATATGTTTCTTGGACTGAGAAAAGAACAGAAAACGTACCTGGTCAAAGTTCAAGGGTAGCCGTCAATAAAAGACATCAGAGAATGAGTTCCATGCATGATGGGGAAAAGTCACTTTGGTTACTTTTATGTTGTAATACACATACAGCCAATTCCCCTTTACAGAAGTGTTTGAAAAAATATATGGTTAGCAAAAATAACCCTCGCAATTACATTTATTTCTTTCAGATTTGCAGCAATTTTTTGCCTTGTGTTGCTCAAATCGCTCTGTATTGGTTACCAGCGGGAGTTTGGAGTGTTTGTTGCCATGGTTTCCTTGTAATGCCTGGATAGTGGGATATGACCATGCATACTACAAAGCTAGCTACAGAATGCTTCCATCATTCTAAAAAAAACACTTCAAACCTATAGACATCAGGGCTACTAGCTCCAGCTGCAGTTGGAGCACTTTGAGCAATATCCTAAAATAAAAAATAAAAACAATAGTGTTTCTCAATGAGGAGAAGCACACTACTGTTGCTTAGGATGATTTGTAGTCTCCACTTTGCTTTGCATGAATTAGCTTAAACCATTGCTTCGCCGATGATTGTTTTGTATCGTTTAGCTGTAAATAGCTACCTCTCTTCATTTAAAATAAATAACTTTTGTCCATTCTGTAATGATTCATGACTGCTGGTTTAAACAGAGGGTCAGAGATGAATATAGATATGAACAGAAGGTGTCGTGTCTACTTTGAAATAATCGAAGCATTAAACTGATACAGATAGTGGCTCATCCATAGGCCTCATCACAAAATGTCTCTCTTTAATTTTGAGATTATGATGGCGGCACAGCAATAGGACAGCCCCATTCTGTTGTCATTGTGAATGAATGGCACTCTCTCTGGCTGTTGTCTAAATACAACTGCAGATCTGCAAGCATCTTATTGTACCGTGTTTCTCTCCCTATCACTCCACATCACATCTGTCCATTCTTCTCAACAGCACACATTATTTTTTTTCCCTTTACTCCCCCTTCTCTCCTCCATTCTTTTCAGCTCTGTCCTCTTTTTTTCTTTTCCAGAGATCTTGGTGTCTGTACACAATTCCTGCTCTGCAAATCCTTCAGCTGGATGGATGAACGTCCACAGCCCATTCATCATCGTCCTTATCCGCCGCCCTCCCCGCTGTTTTTATATCATCTTGCAGTCAACTTGACAAGTGATGTCCAAGTCTCCTGCGTTTCTTATCCTTTCTCTCTTTCTCTCTCCTTTACTGTTTCTACATCTCTGTCTCCTTTTTCTTCTCCCGTTCTTAGGCCACACTGCTACGATGGCTAAGCTGCCATCCACACCCGCAGTAAAACGCCTATAAAAAGCTAACACGGCAAAGAAAGGGTAATGATGAAATTTAACTGCCTGCCTTGGTGCACCTGGGGTCCAGCACGACCAGAGCCTTAAATCCCGCCCCTCCCCGCTGTCGGCGGCGGACGCCCAGGGCACTGAACCGGAACTGCCCCGCCGGGGTCAATGCCACTGCCGACATGGAGAATTATTTCACTTTAAAGATGCGATATAGATTTTGTGGAATCTCATTTAGAGCAGCATAAAAGGAGCCAGCCATGGAAGTTTGAAATATATGAAAGGTGGAGGAGAGACCTCTCAGAGGAGGACAGTCATAGCTCTGCCTTCAGCCTCCAGCGGGCCAGCTTGCTGCTCATCATTGCAGTACTTATGCACTGTAATACAACATATTACACCATTATATTGAGAGCTGTTTTGTGGTAAGTATAACAGAAAGCCTCAAACATGCTTCTATCATCCCCCTTGGCTCTGTTTTCTCAAGACTTACCCTACCTGAGCTCCATAGCTAGGCTGGGTGCAGTTAAAGTGTCAAGACAGAACTATTTTCAGTTCAGTGACTGGCTCGTTCCCAGAATTTCTTCCTTGGAGCCGGGTATAAATCCTGCCAGTCCAGCGCCCTGGGCCCCCTCCTCCCGCCTCCCACCTGTCCCTGGCCATGGCACAGGCCCCTCTCTCCAAGAAGTGAGCCTCCTGGCCTGCCGGCGTGGAAAATCACTCTTTGATGGGCCGGCAGGGCTGGCAGAAGACTCAGCCATACTGCTGAGGGGAGCTGACACAAACTCTTTAGTCAGGGCCACAGACAGAGAAAGGAATTAAGAAGAGCAGGAATCAAAGCAGGACAAAAAAAAAATAGTGAAATCAAGATACACTGTGATGATTGCGTC
Organism: Clarias buthupogon; assembly: GCA_030014345.1. Taxonomy (NCBI): domain Eukaryota; kingdom Metazoa; phylum Chordata; class Actinopteri; order Siluriformes; family Clariidae; genus Clarias; species Clarias buthupogon. The sequence goes on from JAQMYK010000003.1 coordinate 10,275,078, forward strand.
TATTCTACCTTGTTGGTCAGTCTCCAAAAAAAAGTCAGATCTATTTCTCGAACGAGACTGCATAACATGTCATGCAGCGACCTGGCTGTCGAAGCCGTGTGAGGGGTTACATGTGCCTGGCTTACTTGCTGCTCTTGGAAATGGCTCTACTTAATTACTAACAGGATTATCATGACACGCATGCAATCACAAACATGATAATCCTCATGAAAATTTGGAGAGCTCTCCCTGATGCCTCCCTATAAGGCTCCTGTAGAATAGGGCACAGATACAAGAGTTACAACACAACCAGCCACACCAACCAAGAGAGCAGACCATGCTCATCTATGCTTTAATAGAAGAACCAAGGAATTGTCTGTATATGTGTCTGTATATTGCGTGTATGTGTGTGTGTGTGTGTGTGGTGTGTGCTCTGTGGTGCGGGGGATGCTTTGGAAAGAGCAAAATGGCAGGTGCTGGGTGATGCAAGGGGAGGAAGGAGGAGAAAGAAGATGGGGGAAGCAAATATAAAAAAAGACAGCAAAAAAGAGAAAACAGAAAGACACACACAAAAAAAAAAAAAAACACAGAAGGTGAGATGCCACAGCCAAAACCGCCATAGCAGAAGGGCCCCCTGCGTTTGAACTGCCAATTCTAAAGTAATAACAGATAAATAGAGAGGGCTCTCTGGGCTACAATGGCAAACAGCTTGGGCCTGCCAAGGGAAAGAGAGCTAATGCTCTCGCTGGTGCACAGCCCCCGCGGCAGGCCTGGCGCACTCAGCCCCAGTGTCACACTGAATGATAAAGCAGACAGATTGCTTCGAACGGCAGACACTTTGATACCCAGCAGCCCCGGAGGCGCAGCCGGAGTGCCTCTTTAGCCATTCACGAGTTAATGTGCCAATTTGTTTTCCATTGCGCCTCAAGGAGAATTTATGAGGATGGACTGCTAGCGACAGACAAATACTAATAAAATGCTCTTTTTGTGGCAATTTGGTTAATTGGCCACAGTGGGGATGGGCTTGTTGAATTGGAGGGAGTGATCCCTGTGAAGATGGTCTTGCAGATGTTCATAAGATACTTCTGTAAAATGATCCGAGGGCACATTAACTCTCCCACATACTGCTACTCTCATCACATCTGTGCATATACAGTAGGTAAACAAATGGCACATGGTGTTACCATTGGTACAGCTTGAAGGACCCTGTGGATATATCAGTACCAGTACAGTAGAACATCAATTATAAGCTAATACAATTATATGAAATGATTATGCTTTGCCTGGCTACTTTGCTAGTTGTTAGGCATTTCAGTCTGAAGCAACGCATTCACAAATAAATCCGAGATTTGTCCAGCCACCATGCTTTTTTCCATTTAAGTAAGGCTATATGGAGAGAAAACAGACTGAAATACAAAACAGCAGAGGCTTTAATAGTAGTGTTGTTTGAAAAGCACTGGTGCCAAGGATCCAATAGGGAAGCTGCTACTGGAGCCGGCCAGACAGTAATTAAGGTCCTTTTTGTTCAGCACATTATCTCTACTGTTCCACTGTAAATTAGCCATGCAAAATTAACAAACCAACAAATAGCGAGAAAATCCTCCACAAATGGCTCGAGGGGGTCTCCTATGTATTCACATTCAATGGTGGAGTCATTGAATTTTGGCATTATAAAGGAATCATTGCACATTTGCTCCAGTCCAATGCTCTTTATTATTAAAAAGAAGAACACTTCTTAACCTGTGTATCCATCTTCTTGGACTTTTACACAAGAAAAGAAAAATTGTTTTTACACTCAAACAGCACATATCCAGCTAAAGCCACAGCTTTAATGAAAGGGCTCTACTACAGCAACACATAATGAGAGCAGAAGCCTATGGTGCTGTAGGCTGCACGTGTGTGTGTGTGTGTGTGTGTGTGTGTGTGTGTGTGTGTGTGTGTGTGGGCCCTGGTATTGGTGCAGGCTTCAAGCCTGTATGTGAGAGGTGTTAATGGGCTCACACAGGCCCACAGCTGAGCACAGTACTCATTGCAGGTTGGCGCATTCAAGGTCGGGGATTACAGTGCATCCTGTGACCAAACAGATGCTGCTGACAAAACACATCACACCGATGAAGCGCCCTCCTACGTTCCCACTTCCCCCATTCAGAGAGAAAGATGGAAGTGTGCGCAGTACTCCTTTACTGTCACACACACACACACACACACACACACACACACACACACACACACACACACACACACACACACACACACACACACTAATCAATACAGGACTGCACAACAGGAAGACATCCTGCCTAAGGCAAGGAACACAGACCTCCAGGCAGCTCCAGGCTACATGACCCACAATATCAAACTCAGTTCAAACTTCAGGTTGCCTTCCAAGAACTACTGTAGGGTAAATACTTGGATTCTGAAAAATGATAAGAAATTCAAAGAGCAATAAAGTCCTCTAGTATTAAGTTGGTCAAGCAATCCAAGAAGGGATCCTTGTTGGCTCAAGTCACTTAGGGGCACCAGTACGTCCAAGAGGAGGAGTGAGTGTGTGTGTTGGAGGAGGGGTGAGAATAGATGTATAGATGTGCTATACCCAAATGACAAGCCCACTGGACCTATGGCAAGCCGCAATTAATGACCCATGCACACATTACAGGATGAAAAATGCCTACTGTCCGAGCACCGCGCGCCCTGCTTGGCAGCTGGAATTCTTCATTACGCTGGCCTGTACAAGAGTGGCCTGTGCTTTCTATTACAATGCTATTACATGCACTACAGTAAAGCTAGCCAAACACAAGAAAAAATAAAAGTTAGTTCATTTACAGTATATTAGTTTTGATTGAATTTTGTCCAGCTTTTTTTTTTAATGCAAAAGTCACATAATCTTATCATTCATAAGTTACCTGGTAAAGAATCGACCTCAATGAACAATGAAGTTATCAAGTACATTCTTTTTACTGTCTCCACTACATATCATCAACATGACACTAAAAATCAGGAAAATGGTGAGTGAAAAAAGAAGCTGTTGCTCTTTTGCCTGTTGCTTGATACAATTTGCCATTTTATCTTTTCTGTTTGAGATTGCTGATATTTTTTTCTGTCCTATTAAATGCAAGAATAACTGTGGTGGGAATGCTCTCACATGAGGTCAGCGTAGCTCAAAAATCACAAACTTTTTAATGGGAATAACTAAAATAAAGCAACTGGAATAACTAACATCATCACTATAAACATTTTGATTTCATTGCAGAATGGACTTTTCCTTTAAGGGATATAGGATTTTATTTCATTCATATTCTATGCAGAACTCCATTCAGGAGCTTAAAATTAAACCATCCAAAGAGGCTTTGAGGAGCACTTTATATTAAAGAAAATAAGGAAAACATAAATGATACACTAAGAATAAACATACAATACTTACATTTAATCATTCACTTAAATAATGCTATGAGTTCATAAGTGGCCTGGATTTTGTAGAACATGTTTTCCACTGAGTTATTCATTTATTCAGTGTATAATCTCAACATCTAAATTGAATACAGTGTGTAAATGCATGAAAAATCACTTTAAAAGAGTTGGTTTATCTGATCATCCATATCTAATCAGCAGATCTGGCATTATAAACAGACTCATGCTGAGCTTCCCCTTGGTTTCAGGATGTTCCCCATGAAATTCAAACCTCTCCAGGAAGCTACTATCATATGCCCACTGCCACCAATAAAACGGTAAAGGCCCAGTCATCCCTAATGTTAATTGCTATTTATGAAGTTAACCATTTTTAACTGAATGACCAATTATCTTATTTGAGGAATTTAATTACAACACTGTAATATACTTACTTTAAAATTTGTGAAATTTGTTTAAAAATGACCGCTCATATCCCATAGTATGGGATTTACCAGAAGCGATAATTAGATTAGAAGTAAATTATCTTTCTCAGGACATCAGTTATTAAAAGTTAAATAGTGTTCAGTGACAATTATTAAGACCTTAATTAAATATAGATGATTGTTTGTTAATTGAATCTATTTTGGGCAAAGATCTAATCATCATTTTGTACAAAATGGTGGAGATTTATTGCAATCTAAGTGCTTAGATTAGATCTAGTAAAGCACTGATATGTAACCTAAAATTCCACTGATACATCAAAAACATGTGTCCCATCATACAATCATAGAATCCCACCATAAACATTGAACTTAACATTTAAGATCTGTAAATTTTGTTTAGAACTGTTATAACGTCAGTGGTCCACTCTAAGGGACACAGGTGGCTCAATCAAAACTGGGCTTGGGGGGCAATTTGTCAAGACCCCTTGCCATGATTAGCCCCATGTCCACATCAGACGATAGCAAAGAGAAAGAAAAAGAAAGATGAAAGGGACAGATGAAGTTGATGAATAAAAAGAGGACATAGAAATTGATACAGGCAAATAGTGAGTGATTTGGGCAGGGGAGGTACAAGGGGGCATGCAGTGGTGCCTCAGTGATTTCTAGCAAAACACCCCCGCTCGTCTTCACGTCACGCCTTGATGACTTTCTAAATCGTATCCTTTCCCAGGACTCAGCCCACAGCTCAGGTCCCACCAAGAAACCTAGCAGCTTCCCGTCCAGTGCTTGTTTTATCAGCCAAACCACATTCATCAAAGTCTTGTCTGAACAATTAGAAATATTTAGTCAAGCACTCACTGACCCAGCCAATGCAAATCCTTTCACTCATTTGCTTTTTTCTTTATCTGAGTCAGGGAGTCGTCCACTTATCTTGATAGAACACCTCGAGAATCAGAAGGCAATCATTTCCACTACAAAACAAACCATTAGAAATATATAAGCCACAAGCCATACATTAAGTCCATAATTCATTAAAACTAACAAAAGATCACAGCTAGTGGTATTGGCAGCATTAGGAAAGAGTTTAGCAAAGCTTCTTCCTTCTGGCCTTGCCTTGCCTTGCCTCCCCCTGCTTAGAATCTGTAGCCAGGATGTGTATGGAGTGTGTGTAGCTTGGATTAGAGTGTCAGTGCACTAGAGCAGAGCTGTGGGGGGAGAGGTGGAAATAGAAAGGACACAGGCCCAGGCCCCGTCACTCCATTAAGCAGGGTGTCTAACATCCCATTTCCCTTGCACTTCCTCCCCTCCTAATCCCTTTATGCGAACCTCACTCAAGAGTAAGCATGTGTGAAATTGAGGAGTCTCTAATACACATCGCGTGGCCTGGGCTGGCCCCTGCGGCGACTGGGGCAGAGCCGAGGTGGCTTTAGAAAACTGTGCCAAGCAGAATTATATCATAATCACCAGCATCTTCTTTGTCCCCACCTCTATTGCAGAGAGCCACTGACATCCAAACAAGCCCATGGCAACTAGTGTGCAAAAACCCCAGCCTTGGAAACCATTTTTTAGGGAAGTGATTAAGACTTTGCACTACCGATCAGAAGGCTGTGACTTTAAATTCCAGCACTGCTAAGCTGCCATGGTTGGCATCCATGAGCAAGAACCATAACCCTCAACTGCTCAGGTGGATCCGGCCTCATTTGTTAATCGCTTTGGATAAAAGCAGGAGCTAAATGAGCAAACGTAAGTGTAAAAGGCAAGAGCTGTCTGGCAACAAATTTCGGAAATCTATCTCATCAACCGCACTGTTTTTCTTCAGCTACAGATTTTCTCGATTTTTCAGCAACATGATTTCACCCTCTTTTGACCCATCATGTAATCCTAAATTCACTCAATCTGTCTTTACTTGACCACTTTGTCACTCCCTTGTTGTGGTCCAGTGGTCCTCCGCATGACCACTTAACAGCAGTGGAGAGTGTCCTCCATCTATATTTGCTTTTTATTCCATTTTGTAAGTGCATGTTATTACTGGATCCCTGCTTTTACATCTCCAAGTGTTCATAAGGCATGCCTCTCCACATGAGAGCTATTGGAAGTGTTCTCCTTTTCTTTGCAAGAATACAACATGACTCCCCCTACTGTGTGGTTAGATGCCTATTTGCTCAGTCAATTTGCTGTTCCCTGCATCTGAGCTCATGCAAATACATTAGCTGATGTGCGGTGGGCAACGGCAGCTTGTGTTTCAACAGCTTGCAAACTATCACAAACAGGCCTCTTTTGGAGGGTTCACCACACAAAGTAGGCTCCTGAGAAAAGGGAAACAATGAGACATAAGTTACTCCATTCAATAATGTTAGTTCCTGACATGAAATCAGATAGAACTAAACTAAACAATATAACTAAACACAATACTCAGCCTGAACAGACTAAACAAATCAAATGCAGATATGAATAGTAAGTGTAGTACTCTGTATACTTGTGAGATCTTGTGCAGCCTGCGAATCAGAAATGTATCAATGCATTCGTCATCAGAATGCCACCAAAAGGTTGGTGTGATTGAAAGATTTAAGAGCATAAAAACAAACTTTCATTTAGGGAGATACCTAATTCTTGCCTTATTTAAGGCCCAAATTAAAAACTATAAACACAATTTTATTTATGATGTCACTGCTACACAGTGCACATTTTTGGGACACCAAAAATTTATCATTTAAGACTTTATTGCATGTTATCATCATTTTATCAAAAAACCTGTTTAATCTTTTTCCATTGTATTAAAATAATATCTTCATTAAAGATGAATGAGATGGGGAAATATAGTAAAATATTATTTGGTGTCCAGTTGAGAACACCCACACGTACCTACACAGACACTAAACAGACACTAATTCAGATACAGATTCGAGCATTCGTTACAGCCTACCATACCATTACCTCTTACACCTTATACAATCTGATTACATTTTAAGAATTTATCGTAGCATGTGTACAGGTGTAGCTGCTGAATTCTCTGTGTCTCTTCTTCTCTCTCAGTGCAGGTGTCCCTCCTGGGCTCTGCAGTAAATGGGTGCAGGTAGTGGAACGAAGCCACAGGACAGGAAGGAAATGAAAGCCAGTGGCCTGAAGTCAACTTTCTGTCAGTGTACTGCTGGAAAGATGACCACTCATCTCTAATGATGAACAGAATGGCCTCTGTGGTGACCATATGTATGGGTGTGAGGGTGAACACTAAACCAGACAATGCAAAAGCCTTCTAAAGGAGAAATATAACCCTAAGATATCAAGTCCATCTTCTTAATATTGCCATCACGGTAAGGCTAGTGCCTGCAAATCAGCCTTCTTGTCCTCCCCAGAGGCCTCTAGGTAGTGTGATCAGCCTTAGGCCAGGCTGTCCCAAAGGGGCACACACTGAAAATCACTGTTAAAGATATCATCAGTGCCCCCTGTCCCTGTCCCTGCCCACTGCATGCTGACACTGATACAGCTCCCAGGGGATCTGGAGGATCTTTCAAAAAAACCAGGACCAGAGTTACAGTGTCCTTTGACCCTGACCCAAGCTGCTGAGGACTCAAGCCTGTTTGCTTCTCTGTGCTAGTCTAACATGTCTGGCCCAGATAAGCTTCCTTCCCCCATGCGCTGCTCTATCTCAGCGTCTCAGGCACGACCGTGACCGTGGCTTTACACGTCCTGCGCTTCCTCGATGCACTGGCTCCTGCCGCACAGGTGCTCATCGACTCATGCGCCACCGCAGTTGCTAAGCAACACGCTCTGAGGACACCCACCTGCCTTCAGGCTTCAGTGGTCTAAATTTTGTCTTAATTGCAAATTGAGTGGGAGACAAGAGTACGCCCCCTGAATGTGAAATAGACGCCGGGTCTGGTGATGGATGTTGGAAGACTAATCAGAAGACAATGACGGGAGGGCTACTGCCACATTCGAGTGACACGTTCTGTGGTGTCATAGACATTACAACATTCTAGCATTTGCCTCATCATTCAGGGACAATCTCAGCTAATGTTATAGTGCTGTATCAAATGCATATTGTAAAAAATCTTTTTTTTTTTAGACATGTCGGCATGTCCATTTCTCTCCTCCGGCAAAAAACTCTCACACCACATGCAAGAACCCAATCGCTGAATTCAATTATCAGTCTCTGTACCAAATCCGCAAGAGACTATGTTCCAAAGGATGCTCATTTCAGCTCCTCTCTCACCAAATCCCAAAAGAAATCTCATTCACTTGAACAATGCACTTTTTCCTATTTAAAAAAAAAAGAAAGAAAATCAATATCTGGTTTCAATATGAGGGGATGGGAATCAATATCGCCAGGCTTTCGGGTTTTTCTCTTCTCTCTCCTAGGCAGTAAACAGAAACAATGGAATATGGTTATTACAGGGTCAGGGATGCCTTAGCTGATAGAATCTATGATTAGGTCCTTGTGTTACAATCACCCTCACACTTTACACTGCTGATGCCTTTAACCTTTTGATGGCATGTGCAGCACAAACAAACTCAATACCATTCTTTCTTTTTTTCCCCCATTCTTTCTCTTTCCTAGTGCTTCGTCAAACAAAGAATGAGGACAGGATTTGTCACTTTCTTCTCTTCGTAATTCTCTATAGGATAGGGACACGATACATGGTTTACTTTTCACCCCTCTCTTTCCACAATGTACATTTAAACAGATTGTTTACTAAGACGGCATACAGTCTGTAGTCCATGGCTGAGTTAAAGTGATTAGTTAAATATTGATGTCTTGATATATACAGTAAAAGTTTCTAGACATTTTTTCCCTTCACCTGGAGTCAAAAAGTCACTTCTGACTAAATAAGCATGCTTTGTTTCCAACTGTGGCAACCCTTTTAGTCCAAACCTTTTAAGAGAAGAACTCGATTTGCATTATCCACAACCTGAGCCGCAGACAGTTGTTTATTGGGACCAAAGGCAAGAGAGCACAGTGGGCAACTTTCTGGATCTTTTGGCCCCTATGGTGTCAATGTCTTAAAGAAAGGAATTACAAATTGCTGTGGGCATACACATAATTTAGAGTCTGGTGGCAATTTTATGACTTGCTAATGTTCCTAATTACATGCCCGTGAAAGGCTTAATTAATTCAGGGAGGTAGGAACTGGGAAGAACCGGGATCGAAAGTGAAAAAAGCTTGGGAGAGAAGGGAAGTGGATGCTCGCGTTTGTTATCGTGGTTCCACTGCATTGGTTTTTAGAGCCTAAGGAGAATTTAGGGGCTCTCTATTTGCTCAAAGAAAATGCAAGTCTCCCGAAAATACGACCATTACGATCAACCCCTCGCTGATAGCTAATATTCTTTCAATCCCGCTCCGACGTCGCCAAAGTGGTTGTAATCATATTATTGTAAATGTTGGTGCAGTTAATTGCATCGAGAGGAAAATAGGTTACGCTTGGAAGATTAAGGAGAATTTTATAAAGTTTGTTTCTCCACAGGAGGACTGAGTCACTAATAACGGTTGGGAGGTGGAGGAAAGAGCGGGAGGAGATAAACAGGGTGTGGGAGTGTTTTAAACACAAATGTGTTCGACTTTAATCAGTATAAACACTCCCATAACTCGTGCGCAACTTTAAATGACTACAAGTGCATAAAACACAAAAGAGAGGGGAGGTATAAAACTAGAAATGTTGAGAGGGAAGGGAGGATGTAAGATTTGTGTCTATGTGTGTCTATGTGTGTGTGTGTGTGTGTTGTGCTGTTCAGCACTAAGATGTCACTGCGATGAAGTCTCAACTGTAAATGCCACCATATGGCTCTCTCTCTCTCTGAAGAAACATTATTCATTTTCTACCTCATTGCTGATCCTCAGTTAGAGACTCTCTTCTGCTACATTCATCAATATTGCCTAAACAGCGACCCGTGTGTGTGTGTGTGTGTGTGTCAGTGTGAGTGTGTGTGAGCGTATGCAAAAAGGCCAGAGTGCCCCGCGGCTCAGTCATGCAGCCGTACCACGCGCACAGCTCACTGCTGCCTCTCTGCGTTCTGCCGTCCAATACGGAGGAGCGGCACTCATTATGACACCAAATTTACAGAGTGCGCAGAGCACACACTCCATTTAGCACACAATCTCTCATAACAAAAACAAGACAGGGAAGGAGGGGGCAGGCGTAGTTTCTTGCCCTGTCTGTCAACAAAGCCATTGCAGTCACATCAAATGGTGTCTGGAGTTATCGGCCTCCAACCCTTTATCTTGTAAATTCAACACATGTTCCACATAATTCACACTAACTGTGACAATCAAGCAAGCAGGCAAATATGGGCTCCTTACTGGGAGATCAATGGGGCTCATTCTGCACGGTATGCATTTTTAATTCCTTATTTATGGCAGGTCCTTTAAGGCAGACAGGATTTGATGGAAAACAGAAAAGAAGTGTAATATTTACTAAAGTTGAACACTAAAAGGGCAATTTCACCAGACAGTCGGAGGGATCTGGATGAAATGGCACAGTGACTATCTTTATACTGACATTATTATTCTTCTGTTCTATAACTTTCTTTTTTTTTTTTGCCTATATCTGTTTATCTACTTCCAGGAGAAAATCTGTGTTTTTGTTTTTAGATGGAAAATAACACCTTGAATTTCAAATAGTTATCCCTGTTGCCTTTGAGAACCCTGAAATATGATGATGCAGTGTGTATTTCATCCAGAGTGAGGCTCTAGTGTGGTCAGGAAAGAGCAAAAGGTCCATGTTTCCCAGCATGGAGAACAGAAAGTGCTCCATGTATCTGTGCCCCATGTAGAGAGGCACCTTCCGCTTCTGTAGTAAAATGCTGAGCAAAGAGACAGAACTCTGTATGATCCTGCCCTTAAAGTCACGTTCATCTTCCCACTGAGTTCAGCCAGTGTATCCACTGCTCTTCACTTCTGACATCAACACACGCAAGTTTATTACTGACATCAGCACACACAGCAGTCAGGTTTGTTTTTGATGCGATATTCTATAGGGAAATGAGCCCACAATGCACCCGTTTAACTGTACAAAAGCATGAACACACTCAATACAGGTTTAGTTTACAAACTATTGAAGTACATACAGGTAGGTATTAAATGTGTACTATACTACTTAATCAATAACTTAATGTACTGGTACAATTTCTGAGATATTTCTATCCAAACTGCCATTAGAATCTGGTCAACATTTTTTATAGACGTTATAATTTTGATAAGGCCGGTTTGTTTCTTCCATCATCATACCAAGATGACATAAGTGTAGTTGTAGATAGTGCATGAAAAGGAAGTGGAAAACCACTAAATAATGACACCTACATTTAAACACATACTGTACATGCTGAACTAGGCCTAAGTTCATGCACAACCACAAATTCCACTGACTTGATCTGAAATATTGTCATATGAAATCTAGCAAATTTATGAATATTCTAATTTCAGCTCATCTCTTAGGAAATGTGCGGTGTGTTTATCATAGCGGGCCGTCTGAGCGGCTGTGGCTCAGGGCATATGGAAATGAAGTGGAAAATGGCGGTGATTAAACGTATGGGGGTTAAATGGGCACGCTATGTGCTGCACACGCTATTACCTCTACATTGCTACACTGGAGCTGTATTTGTATTAAACACATTCTAAGACATGTCTGATTGTGCATACATAAACCTAAAAATCACTTCGCTTGTTTAAACACTTTCACCCAAATAAACCATATGTTAAAAGGTCCCATATTAAGGATAGCTTTTTTTTTTGCTGCTGGTCCTTAATTTATGATTATGGAATAATCCTGCCGAATTATATTTTAGCACCAGTCTGTGTATTAATATGTGGTAGAAAACAACTTTCTTTGTAAGTTTAATAACAATAATGTGACATAAATTTATTCCCTAAAAACATTTCAGACATAAAAAGCTTTACATATTTATTTATTTCAGGCTAAAATTGCAAATATGGTTTGATTTAGTTTTGGTACAAAACAGCATTTTTAGATCTTATACATTTTATCTGATAATATAAATCATAAACAAACTAGTTGGTGGTAGTTCTGAGCGAGTATCTCATATTTGTCAACTGCAGAAAAGCTTAACCTAAGTAATGGTAAATATAAACAGAGAAAATTTGATAAAATAAAGAAATCACTTCATATTTGGAACACAAATTTTCCCAATTCATTGGTTATGTTCATTGGTTAGTACCAGAAATGTGATTACAAAAAAAATTATACACATAACTTAAAAATCATCCAGAAAAAAAATCAACATTAAATTAATACTTTCGCTTGTTCAGCACAATTTTGCTTGAATACACATCAAGCTGATAAGTTTCAAATGTTACCATATTTCAAATTTTAATCTCTAAGATAAGGACACAACAAGAATTTCAGTATTTCGTTAATTCGAATGACACATCATGTTCAATGTGATGTGGTAGAAATAGAATTTATCAACCCACTTGTACCATGACAGCTTGAAAAGTATGCAGGTTATGTTTAATAGTCAAAGTAAGAGCATTTCTACACGCACAATGTAATGAGAACTCACAGGATTGGGAGTAAACTGGGACTTTTTTTCTTCGCTGCTGTAACAAAGAAATTTTCCCTCTGTGGGTCAAATAAAGGTATATCTTATCTTATGTTATCTTAAAGATTGGACTTTATGATTGGAGAAAGGTCATGTGGTCTGATGAGTCAAGACTCACCTTATAGTGTGTGATGGGTGTGTGAATGAAGCGATGCACCCATCATGCATAGTGTCCACTGTACAAGCCTCTGGAGGCAGTGTTATGGTCTGAGGTTGCTTTGATTAGTCAGGTCTAGACGCAGCAACATTATGTGGCAATAAAAAAGTCAGCTGATGACCTGAATGTACTGAATGACCAGGTTATTACAGCTCTTTATTTGTTTCTCCTGAGGGCTCTGGTATATTCCAGGACTCAAACTGTCAAAGAGTGGTTCTGGGGTGAGGAGGAATGATTTTCACACATGAACTGGCCACCACATTGTGTGCTGTAATCAAAGCTAAAGGCAGACAACATTTTAGAGTGTGCAACTTTTGGGGGGCCAATTAGTATATCTTTCTTAAGTTACTTGGTTAATGCATAAATTTTATAAAGCACATAAACAGATAAACAGGCTACAGTACATTAACTGATTAATTGCTCTGTTTATATGTTTGTTTACTTGTGGTTGTGGGGGGCACTTTGCCTTCAGCATTGTCTACCTCCATCTCTCTCTCTCTCTCTCTCTTTCACACACACACACACACACTTCAATGGCAAGAACAAGCAGCACCAATTTTCCATTTGTATTTTGTTGATTACTTGACCATGTGCTCTTAGTCCGACAGATGAGCTCATACTCTCTTAAGCACATACACCTCCAGCCTTGTACTGATGGCGGGAGTCGATTCATCTGCACATACTGTTACACACACACATACACACACACACATTTTTCATGTGCAGGATTAAGACATTAATCTACATGGATCAAAAAAAAGCTGCATACATGATGGACTATAGATAAAAGACCTATTTTAGTTCCTTAATTATTGCTTCCTATGAGAGTGTGTGTGGTGTCATGTGAGTGTGTGAGTATAACGGGGCTGATGATATTGCCAGAGGCAGTTGTTCCACTCTATGGTTTTACATCATTGTTCTCATGCCACCCATTTTCTCCTTTCTCTCTTTTGGCAACTTGGCTGTGGTTTCTGGACTGTTTTGTGCATTCCCTTCTCTCTGTCTTGCTCTCTCATTTTCTGCCATTCATCCTGCATTTTCTCCTCTCCATCACTACAACAGGGTAAGCCTCCCCAAGGTTTCCACAGGGTCCTCGAGCCGATAAAGTCTTTTCATGTCGAAACCCTCAGGCTTCGAGGTAAATCCTACAACTTGGCAACATCATGTGCCAAGTGAGCATGCCAGGGCTTTCCTAGTAATACAGTACATTCCTGAATTTGTGCTTCTATCACTCTATACTCTACTTGCTCTCCTTTACGACAATCTCTTCTGCTGCTAGTTGGCTTGGGAAACTATTAATCCTTCCTGCTTATCCAAATTTCTACTGGTTTTGGCCTGAAAATGTGTGCTCTATTAAAAGTGCTCTATCATCTTTGATTATAGTATTACAGCTGGGCTTTGCTGTCTAAGTTTTTGGTATTGTAAACACACAGATATCATACAATCTATTCAAATCACTGAAGATTTTCTACATGGACCGCCCCTAATCATAACTATTCATGATCAGACCAACCCTGTGGGTCATTATTATTCAAAAACTTACTGCAAGTGTCATGTACGAAGGTTAATATGACGCAGCATATGACACATAAGTGACGCAAAATACAGCAGCACTTAAAATATAGATTTTAGACAGACTATAGTATAACGGGAATGGATAGATGGATGGATAGATAGATAGATAAAATAGGCAACATAGTAGCCTCGCACCTCCAGGGTCAAGGGATCAAGTCCTGCATTGGGATCTGTGTTTCTGGAGTTTGCATCTTCTCCCCGCGCTTGCTGGGTATTTTCTGGGTATTCCAATTTCTTCCCACACTACAAAGACATGCAGCTTCTGTGTTTCCAATTTGTGCCCATAGTGAGTGTGTGAGTGTGTGCTTGTGCCCTGCAATGACACCCCATCCACAGTGTTTCCCACCTTGTGATCAGAGTCCCTTGGGGTAGGCCATCTGTGACCCTGTACAAGATAAGCATGTGTACAAGTATATATAATAATACTGTTTCTTTATTTAATGTAATTAATCCTGAAATAAAAAATTTGCTTTATATCAGACTATTATGCTTACATAAAAAGAAGAAAAGTAAAGGCACACAAGTGGGCAGTTGGAGGATAACGGAGAGTGGGCACGGAGAGAATAAGAAATTTGCCTGATAGTCTGATAGTGTCTAACTTTGCCTGAGACCTCAGAGCATATGACTGCGCGTCTGGTGCAGGTCATTGCGTTATTGTTAAGTGTGTGTCACCACAGTAGGGGGGGCAGTATGGAGCAGCGCTGGCCCTAACCTTCAGCAGAGGTGACCCTCCACAGGTGCCCTCTCCTGGCTCTTATCAGTAAAGCACAAGCATAAAGGCCCTGGCATGAAGAGTGATGGGCCAGGCCGACACACACCATGTGGCCTCCTCTCACTTTGGCCCCCATCCTTTACGAAATCATTTGCATACTGCATAGGCAACGCTGTTTTTATTGAGGTCGTTTTTTTTTTTATTAGTCCTTCATTGGCTCCAGCTCAACAATAAAATCAGCTTACATCAAGACACAGATGACCTTTTTCATCAAGCTGTTCTTAGATGAAGCCACTTCTCATATATGTTTCTTGACTTATGTGCACATTCTAGCCACTTCCTCTTTAAATGCTAAATGAAAAATGTTGTAATTTATATGAACTACTTTTTTTTCTTTCAAACTAGACGTGTACTCAACAAAATACCCCCTGGAAAGCCATTATTTTTTATACTCTGTATAACCGCTTGAACATAAACACAATACATTTGATTCAACAGCTTTGGCAATTAGTAATACTATAAAAACTGTAAACAGGCTGAAATTAAAATTCCCAAAAACTATGCTATATGCTTACACCAGGGCTAACTGGTCATGTAAGTGAGTTGGCAACATAGCAGTCAGTACTAACTGCCCCAGAGAAGATATTGACACTTATTTGTATTTTCAGCTTAGGTTTGGTTTGTGATTGACTGATTAACTGTCAATTTATTAGACATTTTATCTACCTTTAAAATGTTTCATTAGCCCTGTAGGATTTCATTTACTGGCCATCCTGAAGAAAAATAATTTACCATCCTTGGCAATATGTTTACTATTGTCGGTATGACTTATTTTTCACCCAGTGTATCAGGGTTCAACAATTGCCATACTGGAGAGCCAAAGTCCAGCACCGTTTGGTCAGAGACATCTAGATTCAAATTAGATGATAAAAACAGGTGTAATTGGGGTGTTAAAGCAACACTATCACAAAACTGTGGTGAACTGCAGCCCTGTGGGACTATAATTGGGGAACCAATTATTTATGTAGGGAGGAATGGTGGCGTAGCAGACAGTGTTTGCTGCCTCACAGCAACAGAGTCCCCATTTAGATCCTGAGCTACAGTATGGTTACTGTATCTGTGGTTTCTGTACAGGTTTTCCCCATGGATTTCCTAAATGGTTCTCTAGTTTTCATTCCAAAAACATAGTGGTAGCTGGATTGGAGATTGTCTGTCTGTCTGTCTGTCTGTCCATCTATCTATCCATCCATCCATCTATCCATCCATCTATCTATCTATCTATCTATCTATCTATCTATCTATCTATCTATCTATCTATCCATCCATCCATCCA
>JAQMYK010000003.1:10302036-10328984 GCA_030014345.1 Clarias buthupogon
CATATGTTTTTAACTGTTAAATTTAAGGTCTTACTCTGTAAAACTAATTACAGTTTTTCACTGTAAATTCTACGGTTGTCCCAAGTTTTGTGAAATACGGTTTTATTCGGTAGCATTTATACGGTAATTTACTGTTAAAATTAGGAACATTTTTTTACAGTGTATGCTGAAGCATTCAAGGTTCCATTAAGTGAGGAGCCGAGCCCAAAAACAAACAATACACCAGTTCCAACATGACTGTGCACCAGTGCACAAATCAAGGTCCATAAATGAGTCATGGATGAGCAAGTTTGGTGTGGAAGAACGTGATTGGCCTGCACAGTGACCTGACCTCAACCTGACAGAACACCTTTGAGATGAATTAAAGCAGAGACTGTGAGATCTGGGGGGGTTTACAGGCTGGGTTGGTGCCTTTGGGCTCTTTGAGTGCTGGGGACTGTGGTGCACTGGGTGTTCTGATGCCTTTCTATCATGGCCAGCATTGACTTTTTCGGCGATTTATGTTGCATTGGATTTTCTGTGGCGTTTGGCCCCTATGCATATGGGTGAGCCTTGGCTGCCCATGATCCTGTCAAAGGTCAAAAGTTTGGATACATTTTCTAAATACATCATCTTTCCTGCTTGTTTTTTCTTTCTACAAATTTCTATAAACTTTCTAAAATCTGCAATAATCTCCTTTGAACACTTGATGTTGAGATGCTCTGTAAAACTTTCAAAATGTTAATTGGTTATTTTTTTAAGGCTGATCATTTTAAATGAACATCTCCTCCACAGCAGAGGTAAGTTAGTCTTCATGAGAGCCAGTTTCATAATGCTGCTTAATGGATTTTGCAAATACACTTGATAATACTGTTTTTGCAAGAACTATTCCAGAACATCTGAACTTTATGTATGTTGTAAATAAAAAATTAAAAATCCAGTATTGTTCCAGAATGTAGAAAATAAATGAACGTGTGTTCAAACTTTTGGCTGGTTCTGTATATTAGCACTATAAAGTCATATTATTAAAACTTGCTCCCACCCTTATTACTTTACTTATGTTTTGTTGGAAAAGGGAACAAAAAGCAAATAAAATACACTGGTGATGTCATAATGGTTTGGCGCTTTTAAACAGCAAAATATTTATACAAAGCCTGGCCGCTTCTTTCAAGAGGTTAAGACATGACTGTAGTATGCGTCTTTCGACAAGAGCATCACTCAACCCAACCAAGCCCAGAAATAGACACTAAATCAATGTTTTATAAAGGCTGTCTTATTATTATTTGTGGTCTGAATTGAAAATACACCTTCTGACACCCTCGTATACAATACATTTTACAAACCCGAAGACACATACATTAAAGTTTATACGAGAAAGAATATACCAGTCTCCCTCTAAAATATTTCTGATATTTCTAATATCAGTATTAGATATTTACAGGAAAATAAAAAATATTCAGAGCTGTCATTCTCTCAGACTCACCAAATATAAACTGCAGAATGCCATTAATTTAAAAAGAACATAGGATTTAAAATATAATTGATATTAAGTCTGTAACGTTCTATTTGGGTTTTTATTCTCTTAAAGGATTACAATCATTCCTGAATTGATGACAAGGTTTTCAATGTTTCATATGTATTTATAAAGATCAGTCTAAATATACTATGTATAAGGTTTGCACATAAAAAAAAGGTCTTAGACGTCTGAGACACTGATTATAAAGACATCAACTTTTATTTGAAGGCATCGACTTCCCTCCAGTGGAAAGGGATAAACCTAGCACGGCTTGCATGCCCTTTAGTAACCTTTGACCTTGAGCGCTGTGCTAATACCCTCAACTGCCAATGCCATGGCCGGTTGGCAGCAAGGCCATTGTCTCGCCAGGTCTCACCTCTCACACAGACAGACAAATGCTTTCTATTTGTCCTCCACAGCTGAGGTAGAAGTTATTGATACGACCCACAAATGATGTCAGGGATTTGTCAGCAAAGCTTATGAATGACAAAAACATCCGCCAAGAAGCACCTTCTACCTAGGCCAGGAAGATTGAGAGTCCAAATACATTATTGATTTTTTCCTCCCTTACCTTCATAGATAGAAGCTCAGACTACAAAGGCTGGGAAAACAGCTTTTGTGTGCTAAAATGTATCTAAAAAATAGTAATAAAGGAAGATAGGGTTGGAATTATAAATATCAGCTAACAGGAGTGCCAACAGATGGGAAAAAGCTCAGAGTGGAAGATGCTAGGCTAGATCAGTTGTGTTTTGGCTCAGTTGTTTGTGAAAAAGATCAGGAAAACAGCTGATAGATAAATAAACTTTGAGTCCTGAACAAAAGCAGTGGAGGATAAGAGCAGGGCTTTCCATTGAGAAGCACCCTGACGTCTGGTCCAATGCCATGTGAAGGCTGTCTCTCAGCCAGAAGACAAGGCCAGGCAGGATGGCACTGCAGCCAATAATCCTTGCACCAGACATCACAAAATGGAGAACAAATAGAGAGGGGGAGAGGGTGGAAGACAACTGCCCAGGGTAGAGCACACACACACACACACACACACACACACACTGGACTGAAGCATGCCACATAAAGCCTTCCATGGATAAGAAAAATACACTCTGGATCCCGAATGCGGACAGAAATGGTGAAAAAAAATCCATAAAAATCCATATATATATTTAAATAAAAATATTAGTAAATATGCACAAGTCACGGTGTCTGTCCATGTTGTGTCCTGACTGTGGCACAGAGGAAAACACTTACAGCTCTTTGAGGGGGAAAAAAAAAACCTTTGGCAAATAGAGTGGTGATTAAAACAAACAGCGGAGTGTTGCCGGAGGCAGAGACGGACAGGGCAAACAGGCCGTCCCCACAGGAAGCTGTCCGCTGGCAGCCCTTCACGGCGTGCTCTGACACACACACACGCACGCACGCACACACACACACACACACACACACACACACACACACAGCAACTGCTGCTGAGTCAGAGCTAGAAACACAACCAGCCTCTACATCTAACAGCTCTGTCTTTACACCCAAAACCTCACACAGGCAAGACAAACTGCTTGTGGGCCACAAAGAATTCAATCTGATGTAAAAACAAGCAACTGGAAGCTTTCTGTACAGAGATATACTCTTAGCTGTCATACTCTGCCCAAAATTGGTCTTAGGAAAAGAAATACAGTACCAGTGTTAAATTGTATGTGCTTGTCCCAAATTTAATAAATGTGAACCAAATGTTATATATTTTGTTATGTTTTCTTATAACAAGCTAAAAGAGAATCCATGTGGGACTTTTTCCCCCCATAGAAAATTCACATCAGTCTTTAATGAGATTTAAAATGACTGTTCATTTCTAAATCTAAATCAAAAGTTTTTGAGTTCAGTTCTTCAATTCTTATCCATGTATTTTGCTAGTTTAAGGTCCTCGAGCATCTTTGCATATTGCTAATATGTTGCTATTATTGAATTTACCATTGCACAAAGCTTACATGTTGTTTTGCTATGAATTTATTCCTGGGATCAGCAGTCGTATCCATATACTGTATCCATCCATCCATTCATCCATTTAGCATCAACTGCCTTTCTGCATTATTTGAATATTTCTTTATACCGTTTTGGCTCCTTTCCTTAAGCCTTGCTGATTGGTTTTGTGCAATACTGAGCCACATTTTCTGTTCTTGTTTTCTTTCGGCTTTTCGATGTTTCCCTGATATTGATTATGATATATGGATTGCCCTTAATGAGAAACACCCCACTTCCTGCCTCTAAACCCAAATTACAAAAAAATAAAGCAAAGATATTTCCTTAATTTCTCGTGTCGAAACCTTGAGTAAGTAAAAGTGACTATAACCCATATTGGACTGTAAAAATCAAGCAAATAAGGCGTCTAATGTCCTAATAATAATTATACTGGATCTGTGCACCCACAAACCCAGCGGATATGTGTACAGTATATCTGCTTTACTGCTAATGATTGCCTTAAAATCAGCATACTACTACACCAAATGTTATAATGTTATATTGTCCTCCCTTATTTGTTAAGACCCATCACAGCACAAGAAGGTATTTGTGAGTGTATAATGAATGAGTGGAAGTATATCTGAGTCCATGCTGCGGAGGACTCTAGCACTGATTCTCCCCTTTGGCCTTAAAGACACACAAGATTAATCCATATCTAACACATTTCCCCCTCTGGGAGCTTCTTTGCTAGATTGAGAAACATGACTCAAATGTCCTAGGATCTCAGATTAAGCAGCTGTCTCCGTTTTATTTTTTTTTTTTTAACATTGAGGGAAGTGTGATGGCTTTGTGAGGGATTTATTTCACATATCTGAGGCATTCATATAAGGTTTATTCTGATATTTTTTCCCCCAAGGAAGTTAATGTTATCACGTCCTGCTTAGTGATTCTTTAAAGCCACAGTCGGGGATTTTAGACTGACAGAGTGGCAGTACTCCAGTACTGAGGCTTTTCTGTGCACTAAAGGAATTGGTTGGGGGTGTGTTTCTCTCTGAATGCAAGTGCAAGAGTCAACAGTCAGTGGCATAAAGAACCAGATTTAAAGGCCCAGACTGGTTTGTTTACCTTTGTGTCATAAAATCCCATGCTAGCTCTGAATGAGGTAAAATAGTTGTATTTGGAAGCTAAAAGATCCTCTAGGAATCAACAGATTATACATACAATGCAAACAGGAATGGAATGTTAAAAATGATCCTAAACATTTCTGATGGTGCATCAAATAAAAACATTAAATGATGACACAAATTGGAATTGAGTTGATTTTCCTTATTGCTAAAAGGTGCCGGACTTAAATAAAAACTGATTGAAATACAGTTTACACAAGAGTTTTATTTGATACTCTGCTGGCAAACGAGCGTAGTTAGTATAAGTGATATTCACAGAATTTATTTATATCATATAGTATAGCAAAACTGTATTTTTACAACGCTAAATATTGGAAACAATAGATCAACATTATATAAAACCAAAACTTTTATACTTATACTGTTATATGTATAAATACAGTTAAAAAGTTCTAGCTTAAATATTGAATATATTATTTTCATTAAATTAATATTTGCATTAGTGCTTTCAAAGTCTAATTTTACAATAAAGTTATTGATTACAATATTATGTAAATAAATTTGCACCAGTGCTATTGCAAACAAGATCTTAGGAGCAAACCACAAAACCATCATGTTATATAAGAACAAAACTAGCTGTGCAAGAATCTTTATAATTAGCTGTGCAAGTGTTTACATCACACACAACAACACAAATATCAAAAGACTTGAGCATGAAATAATACCCGTGAAGAGGTGTGGTTAGGTACAGTATGCTGCTGCAATATCTGGTCAAATCAGCTCCTGTCTTTCTCCCGAAGAACCGATGGTTTAGAATTAATTTTTCACAATGACACACAAACAGTAGATGTTAATAGCAAAATAACAGATTAACAGAACTTAACTATTTAGAATGCCAAGAAAATATAATGAGAATAATAAAATATCACTGTAAATCATCCAACTGCAAAAAATAATTATTTACAAAAATGATATGGAGAATGACACACAGTTGCAGCACTGCCACAGTAACATAACTAGAGTAATAATTAAAATTATTAGTTATTAGTATATGATTATTAGTATTAAAAAGTAATAGAAAATAGAGTAAACTAATAATTTCAGACATAACTAATTATAATAATAATAATAATAATAATAATAATAATAATAATAATAATAATAATAATAATAACTGATTTTATATGTAAATAAAAACAGAATGCTCTTGGATCACTGCATATGCGTATAATTATTTATGAACTCATTACAAGAAAACATGTTTAAAGGTTTGAAAACAAGCTCACTATTTTATTTTTTCTAAATAGTGAGCTTATGCTCACTTAAAAGATACTTCATAAATGCTTTTAGTGGAAACTGGGCTTTATTAGCAGCAACCGAGTTTTTATGGACAAAAGAACATTATGAAATGGAACAATTTTATTCGAAATAAGGAAAATTCCATTGTATCGCTGAATCTGTGCTAAGAGTTTTTGAAGAATGAAAGCAGGCCTTTTTTGTGGCAAATTCTGAATGCTAACGTATTATACTACAAACTGTAGCTGAAATTACAGACATTTTTCTAAATATGACTATACAAACTCTGGACTGTTGTTGCACCAACTTTGCATTCATAAAAATGTTCTTCAAAGTTCAATAACAGGCAAATCCCAGGACTGATCCCTGAAACGAAATGAGCAGGGTGGATAGGGGGGGTGATAGCGGGGGGGGGGGGCAACATGGCTGAAGCTGGTCATTTGTCTGGATGTAGCGCAAACTTAATGCCTTGGCTTAAAACAGCAGATGATTGGCCAAGATTAAGTATTAGATCTCACGGCATTTGTGGAGCATATGAAATCACTCTCGATGGTCTCATTTTCCCTTAATTGAATTAGAAGCTTTCCCAGCACAGACCGCTGGGATGGATGAGTGCTTTTTTGCCCTATAAGACTGGAACAGATATGTGGCCGAGGTGTTGGAGATAAACCCTCCAGCATAAAGCCAACATCTGATGGGACAGGGTCAGCCAGGTTCCCATGACATCACCTGTGAAATAATAGAGCCACTCTTAGCCAGGCAGGACCAGTTGAAAGGGGGCTGTTCCATCATGTTCATGATGTCATGTCACTGGCTTTCCAGACTAATGTGACCAAGTAGTACAGTAATGATATCCGGAATTCCAATTTTGCAAATGCAAAAGAACATTTCTCCTGCAGCTACAATTACCGGCACATTATCATGTCAATTTCATCTCAGTTATGTGTGGCATTGATCAAATTACACAAAAATAGCAACCTTGGTATGAAAGTAAATATTATTGAATTGGGGAGGTTATTAAAGGAAAAGCAGCAAAAGAAATCTCTGCTACCAAGAAACCAAGGGCAAATTAAATGATCATTTTAACAGTGAATACTACTGTATTATAACTGAATATGATGTATTGTATAATACAGTAATATGACTAACTCGCTCGTTCCCTAAGATTTCTTTTTTAAATGTTCCTAAGTATTAAATTAATAAACATGTTTGTACAGCTCTTTAACCAAATGATAACATTCCCGATGTTGTGCAGTCTATAGTTAGCATTGTCTGTAGCAGCTCTGGTGCTGCATGTCACAGGACATTTATTGCATCAGACCCACAATGCAGTTCAGCTAAGCATCGGTCCAGAGGTGAGACCTCCAGCATTTTCTCAACCCTGTTCTTGAACCCATCCCAAAGTTACATAAACTTATTTTGGCTACAGCAAAAGGCCCTAGTGCTGAAGGCAAAGCCTACACCTTCAAAGACATCGCCAGCCGTCTGCTTCTTCTGTTATGTAATTGTTCAGGATTCTAAACAAGGTCCAGCAGTCTCTGTTGTTTCTTTGGAAACACAATCTGTCTGCCAATTATCTGAAGAATTACTGCACCTGGTCTGGCTACGATGGATTAAGAACAAATGAGAAATTTAAAAAGGAGGGCCTATCAACAAACGAAGAGACAACATTGACAGGGAAGTGATCTAATTTCAGCGATAACCCAGTGACCCACTGCTGTGGAAACATGGGAAGGAAAAGGACAACTGGAGCGGATAAGACAAAGAGAGCAAGAGCGCAGACTGAAACTGAAGGTTGGCTCATCTGCATGCAGGCACTGATGTGCTGCTCAAGATCTTTTCACCGTGGATCTGTGTCTTGATCAAGAAGTTGTGAATCTGAGACAAGGATGCAGATCAATTGATAAAGTGAGTGCAGGTCATGACACACTGAATAAAAAGAGATTAAGTAAATACACATTCTTAGAATAAGAGCTCCTCAAGGGTTGTTTTGGTGTTTTAATTTTAACCGTCCTGATAATGGTTCTGGATCTTGCTTCCTTTTCTGAGACGGAACTCTCATTTTTAGCATTCAAAATTAATTATTTTGCATAATAGAAACCCTTGAAAAGATGTTCATATTAAAATACGAGGGGCCTTCAAGTCAAACCAGGACTTGTGATGAACTTTCTAGTGAATGAAGACATAACACTGACTGATATTTACAGAAGACTTCAGGCTTAGTACAGTAATGAGACACTTCGCTCTGTGAATGATGATCCTGGCCGAGATGGCTCAGAGCCCACTGCATTCGTTCCCATGAACATTTAGCAAGTAGAAGTTTCTCTGGAGAAAATGACCTGGTTTGATTACCAAAGGCTTTCTGTTTTTGCAGGACAATGCCACCCATTGCACTACTTGCACATTAGAGGACCTTGGCTGGGGGTTAATGCCACATCCCATACAGTTCTGACATTGCTCCAAGAGATTTCCACCTGTTTGGGCCATTAAAGGAATTCCTGGGAAGTTTTAGACGTGCAGCACGCAGTGAGATCATGGCTCCAACATAATGAGGAAACTTTTTACAGGCAGGCATCAATAAATGGCGGCCCTCTGGCCGGATCAGGACAGAGTGACAGTTCTATCCGGACCTTGATGCTTTTCTGATAAGTATGAATAATTAATATACCAGTAATCTAGTGGGGTTTTTTTCTCAAGGTGGGCGTGGCTATATGCATCACTCAACAGAGCCAGTCATCGGCATAGTTTCCCATGTATAGACTGTGGAGACGACAGAGTGTGGCTTACTCCAAGAAAAGAAAATAGACTATGAAAACTGAACCTTCAAAGATAAATGGACAGATCAATATATGCTTTTTCTTCTGACTGGAAGTTTAAAACCAGTTTATCCCATATATTCCGAAGCCATGGCGCTAATAAAAAGCAGTAATGTGAAGCACCACCATGGGACAAAACATGGGTCGTTTAAGCAATCATACCTGCAGCAGTCCGAGGTCAGGGCATGTAAAATATCAGAACTGAGAGAGAGCAATATGACAGAGCAACCAGAGTTCTTTCACATTTATTTTCAGCCCTTGCCTGAGTACACTGAATTTGTGCTTGGGAGACCTTTTAACTTAAAGGTCATTAATAAGTACATTAATCCATGCCTGGACACAGTTCAGCATGTTTATAGCACTTAAACCTACTGGACTTTGGGGTCAGGTGTTCTTGAATCTGTGCTCGACTCGTTAGGATGAAAGCAACCTAGTTTTCCCTATGAGAACTTACTGGGAGAAAAATCAAGAATCTTAAATACAAGGCATGACCGTCAGATTTCACTACTAGTTCTTAAACACAAAAAAACAGAGCTCGTTCCGGCTCGTCTAGTTAGCGCAAACACAACAATATTAGAATGAAGCTGTCAAACCTGATCTGATTAAGCAGAATGTAGAGATATATACCTCTATACTTTTGCTGGTTAGTCAAACATACTGTATTGTGAGCAATTCATACTGTATAGGAACTATTAGGCAATAAAAATAGATCAACATGTTGACGAAAAAAACGAAATATGTCATAATTTAAAAATACAATTAAAATAACATTTGAAGATTTTACACAAGTCACTCACTTACTCATCGTCTATACTGTTTGATCCTGTATACAGGGTCGCGTTGGGCCTAGAGCCTATCTCAGGAAACTTAGGGCATGAGGCGGGGTACAGGACAGGGAGCAAATCCATCACAAGGCGCACACACACACACAGACTATGGGTAATTTGAGAACACAAATTAACCTAATCTGTACTTGGGACTGTTGGTGGAAACCAGAGTACCCGGAGTACCAGAGTAAACTCCATGCTTACAAACCCAAGGCAGAAATGCCTCAGAAAACCCAGGTTCAATTTATTTATTTCAAACCTGTCTATCAGGATTTTCTAAGGTGGGCTGTCTTTAAATTTAATTTTTTTTCTGTGGAGAAAAAAACTCTTTAAATACAGTACAGATCACTGAAAAATCAGAATCAGTATCAGAATGTTCAGAATCAAAATCAGAATGTATAAAGGCAAAATGGGAGTGAGAGATCAGCTTGGCCCTAAAAGTGGCCTCAGCGCTTGCAGGCAAACAGCCATGAACCTCAACTTTACTTTGTCAAATCCTCCCTGAGCTCATTACCGCCTTGTCCCCATTGTGTTAATTGAAGCCACAGTAACGATGTTCCTCACTGGCTCTATAAAAGCGGTAGACTTGTCATTTTCTCTCCCCAGCACTCCCTCAAGCAACACAGGTAATTGAATTGTGGTAGGGATCTCTGTAAGCTGGCTTGTTTTAATAACTTTGCTAGATGATGTTTAATAAGTGTGTCTTAAATGGTCTTTAGTCTGGCCAGGGAGGATGAGGAAAGGCAAATGTGCAAATACAAATGAAAAAAAAGGACATTTCTGCCTGCAATGTGGGACAAATGCAATCGTGACTCGTCTAACTGTCTTGGCGTACAGTTCATCACCGGGACACTGAGCAAACTAGCACTGCAACTCATTTTAAGCAGTGACAATGACAGACGGCAACACACAGTCAACCAACCAACTGAGGATTTATGTATGTTTCCCTGTTCATCTGATATGTGCTGACGTTTCTTTAAAAAAAACAACAAAAAAAAACAAGGAAAGACTCAGTGTTTTATTTAAGCTTTGGTGTGTTCTTTACCTTTTTTAGTGTGTTTTTAAGGCGACTGTCTTCACAGAGTCAGAGGTGAGATCTAGGGTGTTTCTTGCCCATTGACACTGTTGAAAAGGGTCCACAGTGGCCAGGTGTCATAATCACCCATCTGCCCCAGCTTAGCCACTCTGAGGTGAAGAAAAACATTCTGAGGTGCTGAGGGCGAAACACAGCCCTTTGAAAACAAATACGAGGTGAAGTGTTAGCGTCTGGTCAAAATGCAACGGCGAGTTAACTTAAAGGCTTCAGGAATCATTGGCAAAGAACTTGAAAATGAAGAGAGCAAGAAAGTAATGAGGCAAGCAGGTAGAAATCAAAAGGGCAAAATAAATACAGATTATATAAATACAGAACGCAAGAAAGAAAGCAAGAATGAAAGAGAATGGAGAGATAATCAGACAGTATCAATAATCAAAGAAAAAGAAAGGAAGTCAAAGTAGAGGGGTAGAAACTAAAACAAAAAAGAATAAAAGAAAGAAAGAAAGAAAGAAAGAAAGAAAGAAAGCTACACAGACAGACTGATAGCAAGAATAAAGGGAAAATGTAAGTGAGGAGCAGGAAAGGGGAACAGGGGTAGAGACACAGAAAGAAATTAAAAAAAGAAAGGAAGGAAGGAAGGACGGAAGCAACAGAGGAGTAGAACAGGGGAACAGGGGACAGAGACACAAGAACAAAACAAAGAAAAAAGAGAAAGAAAGAAAGAAAGAAAGAAAGGAAGAAAGGAAGAAAGAAAGAAAGAAAGAAAGAAAGGATAGATCGCTAGACACAGGAAGGAAGGAAGGAAGGAAGTAAGGAAGGAAGAAATTAAGGAGATGTGGACAAATGAATAGCAAGAATGAAAGTTAAAAATAACTAAAGAATAAAGAAAAAGAAGCAATAGTGGACTATGTGCACAAATCAACATGGAAGGAAGGAAGGAAGGAAGGAAGGAAGAGCTACGTAGACAGATTGATAGCATGAATAAAGGGTAAAAAGTGAAAAGTGAAGAGTAGAAAAGGGGTACAGGGGGTAGAGCCAAAAAAGAAAAGAAAAGAAAAAATGACAGAAAGAGTAGAAAGCTACCCAGACTGATGGCAGGAATAAAGGAAAAAAAGAAAGGAAGCAAGAAACAGATGAGGAGAACAGGGAAATGGGGGGACAGAGACACAAAAACAAAACAAATAAAAAAGAAAGAAAGAAAGAAAGAAAGAAAAAAAGAAAGACAACAGAAGGAAAGAATCTTGACACAGACAGACAGAAGACAGACACTGGGTTGATCTGCAATGTTTAGCTGCTGCGGTTGATGCTGGACGTCCAGGCCTCCATCATCCAGACGTCCATTTGCATAATATTGTGTGTTGTCAGAAAAGTGACGGCTTACGCAGGTAGTTATCTGAGGGATGCTTGTTTCCCGCCCGTCCGGCCTGCCTCTGCTCTTCACGCTGCTGGACAGAAGGCATCCCCAAGCCCTGTGATTACTGTGTCAACGTCTTTACATGTCGCCCCAGAACGTGGCATACACATCTACATATACATATAAATGTAAATTTGCTCCCCCACATCGTCCGTGCACCTGCGTCGACAGCACTGACAGCTGGGATTGATTCAGAGCCTTCCCCTCTGAGACGTCCGAGAAATTAGTACTCCGGCTCCTCTTGACATCCAAGCTGATCTCCGGATGTGGCCAAGGGAGTAAATGTACAGAAAGTAAACTTCCATGTGTCTTTCCTTTTGCTTTTGTCAAGTCCTGTTTTTGTCAAGTTCTGTCCCTTTCTTGACAAGCAATGACTGGAATGGTTTATTCAGTTTTTTATAATATAAATTTAGGAACTAAAAAAAAAAAATCTTTTTTAGTCAATACATACAAATGATTGATTTGGAAGCAAAGAGACAAGCATTCACAGAGCATGCTCAGCATTGACACATCAGTAATGGATGTTTGGCCTGAACTAAACACCAGATGAGGCCTTGCTCTGTAAGGCAGTGGTGAAGAGAGAACTGATGTCCTCGCATTCCTTTTAGAAAACCAGTTCAACTTCCAGCCTGTTTGTACGATTGTTCCAAGGACCAGTGTGCATATTTTTGGTTTTGCTCACTGATCTGGGTGAGCATGCATCACACCCTTCATGCTGTGACTGGTCCTGGGGTAGGTGAAGAGGTGACGCTGGTGTCTGATAAGGTGATGCTGGATGATGACGCTCGTTCAGCAACACCCGCAGTGTGAGCTCCAGCAGCTTGTTCTGTTAGGCCTCTGACACCCACACCCACCAAACCACACTCTCCTCTCAGCTCCATGGCCCTGGAGGGCTAGATGACATAAAACCAAATGGCACAAACACCAGTTCTGTTCTAACAGCCCCAACTTGATTTGGTGATATATGCTTATGATCATATTGTTAAGGTGAATTCTGTGATGAGTCTGTATGATTCCAAAACTTGGTTCTAGAAGGTACAATTCTACAATAGTCAGGTGAAATTATTTGCTGAAGCAGAACAGTGCTTCATAAACATAAAACATGCAACTATGCGGATCTTTGAGTTTCCTGAACAGGCCTCGGAGCCTTGCTTCATGATACAGTGAGGAGCTTGGAAATCTAGGAGAATGATCTTCCTAACCGAGAGAAATTAGATGGGATGGTTTGGGCAACTTACAACCATGTTGCCTGGTTGGCTCCCTTTAGAGCTGTCTCTGACATGCCCTGTGGACCACATGCAAACCTATGACACCTTGCAGAGCTCATAGATCACCTATCTGTCGCAGAGGTCTGTGCTAATCGTCTTAGCCACAACCATCACCGGGTGCAGAATAAGTTATCATTACAAAGTACAAATGGTATCAAATAGCATTTGGTGATCTAGTTATCTACTGTACTAAATATGAATTGTTTTTTGTTTGTTTGTATGCTGTCATCTAAGGTGTTGGGATATGCTAATTTAACGATTGTAAGAACCTTTATATACTGTAGATAAGACGCCATTCTCTCGATGCAATTTGGTAGACTATCAATTTAGTTTATCTATGATGTCATTTTTGTTCTGGATTACAAATTTACACAGACAGTGTGATTAAAATTAGAAAATATTTAAGAGAACATGAAGCAATCAATCTAAGCAATCAGCCAATCGCTTGAGTTGTGCAGTGTCCAAAGGAAACCCAAAGTAGATCAATCTGGGAAAGATGATTTTAAGGTTAATGTTGTAGTCAGGAATAATGCATCTATTCTGCCAATAATGCATCATGAATGGCCATGAAATAGTTTCAGACTGCACACTATACCAAGGGGTATTCCTGCACCACAAATCGGGTTGCTTCTGCCGTATGTCATCCCTCAGCTGCCTTAAAACCTGACAGTAGAATTCTTGACAGTCTGTCTGCTGGGGCGTTGATTTTTTTGGTCATGGAGATGATGGGCTCTTGCACTGTAAAGACTGTTACTTCGTCTCAAGGTTGTACCCATACACCCAAGTTTCATCACCCATAATGATGCTCGACATGAACGGCGGATCATCCATGGCACGCTGATGAAGATCTCGGCAGACTTCGACACAATGTTCCTTCTGCTCCTGGGTCAGCAGCTTGGGGCCGACACTACGCATGTTCAAATCACATGTGAGGATTGTCTAGACTGTTCCGTATGACACCGAAAACGGCAGCAATGTTGTGCAAAGTTGCCAAATAGTTTCAACATTTTCAGGGGTAGAGCTCGTTGAAGGTCTTCCTGACCTCTGGTTGTCTTCCACTGAAGTTCTTCTGCTCTTCAAGCAAGCAAGCCACTCAAAACACCTTGAATGACTACTTGCAGCATTGGCATTAACATGCAGAATCATGTCAAACCTCTCTGTGGCAGATTTGCCCAGTTTCACGCAGAATTTCACGTTTGCTATTTCTTCTAACTTGCTGTCCATGATGAAATAGCAGACATGGTAATACACGTGGTCAGAATAGCCCGAGTTGCACAGCTCCCAATGTACGCAGGATGATGTCTTTTGGCACACTGACTTATGAAGCCTGACATGTGTTGCCATTTGTTGGCGTGTTACAAAATTAGTCTCGAAACTTTTTGATACCTCCCCATATCAATACCAAATGCCAGTTACGGGTGTGTCCACCATAATGAACAGATCCTGTTCAATTCTGATCGTTGCTTACTGAGTCTAATATAGACGGAAATGTTGTTTTCTGGGGGTCCAGTTTATTTTCTCAATGACTGCTGAAGTGTCTGAAACTTACTGCTAGTTGCACTAAAGCTACTAGCTTCAAGTAGAAGACTACAGCTTAATGTAAAAATTCTGAATATGGTATATATGCTGTTTAGTGGCCTGTGAAAAGTTTAAGCAGTTTTATTTTCAGAAAGAATTTCAAATTAGTTCAGTTAGTAACGGGATTTTTGGATTACACCCATAGCATCATTCTAAAGTATTTCAGTGGCAACTCCTCATCGAATTAAATAAGGACAGAGAGTAAACATCCAGGAAGGCTAGTCGTGTTTGAAGTTAGATACCTACTGTATTTGGTCTAATGCAATCCTCTATTAAATATAGTACATTGAATCTCTGATCAGGTATAAAGCCATTTCACACATAATGAATCCTATATGTCCTAACTTTAGGTGAAAGGTGCTATCAATTAGCTTGGGAACCAAACAAGGTTTATCTGGGAACTCTGGTCATACCCCAATGCAGCTGGAAGACAGTGGGTTTAGCTTTTTAGTCTGCTGCCTAGCTCTGTAATATAACTGATTAACCAGGCTCTTCAAAAAATTGTAAGCAACATAACAAGAAAAATGAGAGCAGCACCTTACATTTACATTATAACAATAATAACAGAGTTGGTTCTACTGCAACCAGTGTGACCATCCCACACTGACCATTTTTGAATGCACAGTGGGAAATGCTTTTAGTATGAGCAGATAGTACCCACGAGGTTCAGTGACTGATGTTCTCCACCATTAGGTTCACTGCCAGAGCCTCACCCTCAGAAGAAGAACACAAGTATCTGACCATTTCCCACAATCCAATCAGCCTCAGACAGAGCCATCAGAGTTACTGCTGGGATGTGCAGAGAGTGATTATCCTGACCTCAAGAAGTGAGGGTCACCGTGTGTGCCAGAGAGGGAGCGAGACAGGAGGTGAACCTAGTTTGGCCTTATCTGCCACCAGTTGAGACCCCCATGTTAGTTTATACGTAATTGCTTTGGAATTGCAGCCACTTATGAAGTGACACCACAACAGCCATAAAAAGCGGTCC
Organism: Clarias buthupogon; assembly: GCA_030014345.1. Taxonomy (NCBI): domain Eukaryota; kingdom Metazoa; phylum Chordata; class Actinopteri; order Siluriformes; family Clariidae; genus Clarias; species Clarias buthupogon. The sequence continues at coordinate 10,317,826 of JAQMYK010000003.1, forward strand.
TCTGTTCCGAGTGGATAAGGGTGCAGTTTGTGGCTCACTGGACCCTGACCTGCTTCATTTCTAAGAGCAAGGCAGACAAGGGCCGGCCCAACATCAGCTACGATGATGACTTCTGACATGCCGCAAATCGCCCACGGCTGACCCCTGGCTGGGATGAGCTTTGAAGAGAGTTTGCAGGCAGATGTCTGTATCATTAAGTCCTTTGGGAAGGGGGAGGAGGTAAGCTAACAGTCCTTCACACACTCACACACACACATCATTCCCCATTCTTTCTCTCTCACACACTTCCCTACACCTAGTGGTGTCACTAGGTTTTTGTCACCAGATTTATTCTTATGACGTTTTACAATCCCAGGTTTGACTCTGCAACAACCACTGTTGTTCTCTAAACACAATTTCAAATAATCGTGATCAAGTAAACGTAATCCTTGTTAAAGGCAAAAGTTAATATAATTCAAAAGCAGACTATACTGCACGTATACAAAAACAATCTCTGCTTTTTAACAGTTTCAAAATAATCCTAATATTGTTTTCATAGAAATGTTTTTTTTTTTCATATTACATTTTTACTTATGCACTTTTTAGTAAAATTCCAGTTATACACATGCAGTGTTTAAAGCAGTTTGGTAAAATCTTATTTATGCATTTTAGATTTTTTATATACTTTTTGCATCAACATTTAAAAAAATTGATATGCAACAACAGTAACATTCTAGTAATTATTCAACATGTTTTGAAGAAAGCCTTGTTATATAAAGATAGAATTTGAGCATATTAAATGAGGCGGTGATAGAAAGCAGTGGGTCACAGTGACAGATGGCAGCTGACTTGTGTCCAGGAGTAGGAGAGAGTGAAGTCTAAATTCATACTCCCTTCCCACCTTTGATATTCAAGAGGATTACACCTTGTGTTCAAATAGAAGCAGGACAGAACGGCGAAATAAAAGGCGACACAACACAAAATGGAATTAGAGGCTGCTTAAAAGACTTCTTCATTTATTGTTAACTCCTTCCAGTTCATTAAGCTTAATCCTTATTCGGGTGTAAGGATGGCAGGTCTGAATGGGGCGGCCCTGACCGAGGGGACATGTGCGTCTATTGTGATTCTGCAGGGTTAATCCTATGCCTGTAGCAGGGGGGCTGTTCTGTGCAAGAGGACACACTGGGGTCCAGCACTCCCTCAGGGCCCTGGCAGACTGGGGCCCCTGGGTCCCCCAGCCAGGCGTGCGGTGACAAGCGTGAAGCAGCAGCTTTTGTTAATCAATCTGCCAGGCCTGCCCCAGCCGGACACACGCAGGGTCATACACAGCCACAGTAATACAGATGTAAATGCCAATAAGGCCTCGTAATCAAGACACAAGAGGAAAAAATTGACTTTTTACAAGGTATAAAGCAAATGGCTCTCCCTGAAGAGCTCGCCCCCTTCGGACCAGGGCATTGTCCAAAAGCCAAAATCAAACACAAACACTAGCGTCATTCCCAGATACACCGCCAGAAAACATTTAAAACACCAGATGAAGTCCATATAAGAGAATAGACATCAGCTGACCTAGTCTAGCATACAGATCGGCTCGAGGGCATATAGGTCAGACTGACAATCGGTTAGAAAGGTCATGGGGACAAATAAACACAAGTTGTATTTATAGGTCACACGGAAAGTCTCAACAGCATTATATCAATAACAAACAAAGCAAAGGCAAAAGACAGTACTGATGAGGTGCGGTACTATTTGTATCAGTATTGTACTGTACTACTGTATGTGGAAGGCACTAAATAATAAAAAAAGTATTATTATTATTATTATTTTAAAATATATTCGGATATTCAAAATCATCAGCACACATTTGGAATCCTATCTTCAGAATTAGATTTAAAGGTATAAAAAAAAAAATCTATAATTTGCATTAGTGACTTATTCAAACATTTGTGGTCCACAATTAAACAATTTTCAAACACATTTTCAGATTTAATACATTTTCAACAACAACTTTAAAAGTCTGAGTGATTCAAATTAGTTTACACTTTGATCACAGATACTTTCTGAAAATTATTTCAGAAGATTATGTCTGGATACAATTCACAATTCAGTTAGTACATCAACTATTTGTGTTGATAAATTTATCTCTTTGAAGAAAAAAAAAGGATTCATTGATTTATTCTGGTTTTTTTTATTTTTTACATTTAATATCATGCAGTCCTGGGCACCGAAGTCCTCTGAATGATGAGGCATAAACAGGGCAACAAGAACAATGGCCTGAGATTAGCAGCTATTACTCTATTGCATTGCTGCTACGTGCATATTAAGAATGTCGTTTAGTGCCATTTAGCAAGACAGAAATCCCAAGTTCTAAATTGGAAATTCATTCCCCCAGGTAATTTCAATATGAGAAACTTGAAATGCATTTGATCTGACCTAATTTCAATTAATTAGATGGGATGACTGTTTGGGGAGACCCAGAGGGTCGCTAATGTGGGCCGAGGGGCCAAAAGGAACACATGGAAAAGTATGAAAGTGCCATCAATAAACTGCTGGAGACTAATTATTCCATAAATCGGTTTCCCAAAGTCTCGACACTTTAACACAAGTCTGCAGCCTAATTACTGGTCACAGCATCTATTACTAACCTCCCAGCCCACGGTGGTTATACCTCTCAGAGTATTAATGACTGTTCCACTGGCTGCTATTACAGCCCCCTGAGTGTGAATGAGCCTGTGTGTGTGGGTGTGTGTGTCAGTGGTACTGTGGATAAAATTTAGCACAAGTCATGTACATATAAACCTTTGGCCTGTTTATGAGAGGATGGTAATAGGTTATATTCATCCACTTAACCTGCGGCAAGTGCAGTACTAACGATGTGATATGTATTTTAATTGAAAACACAAGAAATACTGTCTGGTCATTTTTCCCAGGAAAATGAAACCTACATAGGAAAAAGCACATAAAATAATTTAAACTAACGTATCAGGGTAAGAGAGGTGCAGCGGTGATATTATTTTTTGGAGGGAGATGAGACGAAAAGAGGAAGGCGAGATTATAAGGGAAGATGAGATGAGAGGCAAGGAGGAGATGATCAGGTCTCTGCCTACCTCTGGCTGGGCGTCTCTCCAGCACCCTGCTGAATGTGCTTAATTGGCAGACCCGTGTGAATAGGCAGCTGTCCTGGCCGCTGGGCTCTAAAGGCAGGAGCAGCGTTGAGAGGCTGCTGGAGCGGCTCGCTCTATTCTTCTGTTCTCAAAAGCTCCCTCTCGCCTCTCTGAGCTTGGGCCTGCACTGCAAACTACTGTAAAAACCTATCTAATCACTGCAGATTATCTGCCTCTAATGGTCACCCACGAGTGGGCTCGCTTCCCCTCCATGAGCCGAGAGGGAGGGAGAGACATACAGATCAACAAATAAAGCCAATGGCTTACCGCAGCAGGGCGTCCACTGTGATGACACTTAAGAGCCAGAGCTGGAAATGAATCCATGTACTGAACTCCCAGACACCAGCACAGACCGCAAAAAGAGCCACAGGCACACAAATATGATTAAACCGCAACCAGCGCAAGCGGTTATTATTATTATATACCCTCTCCTTGTGTTTAAGCAGGCTAGAGTTCAGGTTTAGTAATCATTACACATTGCCATTAAAGGGCAGAGAAGGTACACCAACAGATGACAGGACAAATATTCAGCATTAATTCAAATACGATCAGCAGTCCCGTCACATTTCTCAACCGCAGACGCATTTGAGATCCTCTTCGTCGTCATTCATCCCATATAATGCCTGGCCTAGGGTCTGCTCGCAGAGCACAAGTTCAGGCTGCACTGTTTTACCTCCTGGAGTTTCCATTATCTCTGTACCATTCTCTAAAATGGAGGTCACATCAGGTGCTATTTCCACAACCTGCTTCTCCAAATGCACCATTTCTACTCGCCCCCCCACAAAATGACACACACATTATGCTTTAAAGGAGGAGCTGATCTGAAACACAGCTTAGACACTCCACTGGGACTTACAAGAAAAAAAGAAAAAAAAAGAAGAGAGAAAATCAAAACAATAAAAACACATAGAAAGCATCAACACTGAAGGGAAGTGTTGTTCCAGTTCATTCAGGACAGAGATGAGAGTGGAAACTTTCAGCCTGCTTTCTGGTCTTCAAGTTGATATTAATGTGGAAGGATTAAATACGCAATAATTGGAAGACGAAATCAATCCAATGTATTATTACTACAATTTTAAGCAGCAATTGAATAATGCATGTGAATGAAATAATAATAATAATGATAATAATAATAATAATAATGAATCAGCAATACATTTTAACTACGTGAATAAGAAGACATTAATATTGACATATGTGAATATTTTAATAATTAAAAGCATACTATATACAGTATGACAGCTAATGATGTAATCTGTTACACTATTGATTCTCCAGAATTTCTAATCGTTGATTTCCAAAAAATCGAAAGCTAAACATCTTTCTGCAGTGACATTGATTTGGGTTACAGTTTCCCATATTTTGAGTATTTTATTATAAGCAGCATGTTCAATCTCTCATGTCTGCTACAGCAGATGCAGAGTAGTGGGTCAGGGAGCTGCCGCATGGCAAAATACCTGCCTCTGAAACCGGTACAAAAGGCAACAGCTGTTTATTACCTTCTGCAACTGTGTATTACTGTGGTGGCAAAAGACTGATAAAAGCATAGCGGCAGATTTGAGACTGATGCTTCCTTTTCCTGCCATCTGGATAATTAATCGTTCGATATCATAAAAATAATGGGCACTGTCTCACAATGGCCCACTTCTACAAAACGAGACGGTATGTTCGCTCATCTGTTTACTCTTACGCTGCCTTTTTATTTGTGTGCAATCCGAGGACTCGTCGTGATGATTACGGACGGAGCATTATGGGGGGAATTAAGCATCGCGTGCGGTGGGAGATGATCAATGGGCCACTCTAATCTGTCATTTAGGCTTCATTCACCTCAGCTATACAGATGCTGCATACTCACATGGCAGAGCTGAGGGGGTGCTTCACTATCGTGCTAGCTTTCGCACATCTGTGACACACACACACGCACAAGCGCACATCCACGGATGACAATAAGAAGATATAAAGCTCCACTTTATGCTACCTGTGCTGTACAAAGAACATAGCACCTTCCATCATCAGCAAAAAAATAAATTCCTTCCTTGCCATTTAGCAGGGAGCGCTGTCTATTGAAAAGGACTCTCAGTGTTCGCTCCGTCTCTCTCACCGTCTTCCCGTACATTATGTAGATAACCTGGACTGATATATATCCCGAGTGGGTCACCCAGAGGTCGCAATCACACACTGTGACAGAAGCAGCCAATCCCAGTAAATCAGTAGAAGGAGGGGGGTGGGGGGGGGCCCGCAGGGTGTCCTCAATGTGCCTGTAAGACAATCGTGTAGACCAGGGGGTGGCATGAAAGTACCTGCGAGAGACTGTGAGAGGAGCACAGGGATGGCCTTTGATCACTAGGGAGAGAAATTGGGGAGGAAGGGAAGCAACGATGTATCCGCTCGTCAAGCGACGCATGCAAAGAGATAATGAGGTGATCTCGGGCAATGTCGTGGAAACAGAACAAGACTCATCAGGAACAAAATAAAAGGCTGGTTGTTGAACTCATGATCACCCAACCTTGCCATTCGCAACAACTTAACTTCTATATTTGGCACAAGCAAGCAAAACATCAACACTATATGACTCACTAAGAAAGACATTTCCAGTGCTACACTGTCTTCATTTAATCTCCAAAGGTGTGATGAAGAAACCTTCATGAACACAAAGACAGCAATTAAGCTCTGCAACTCAGGTGCGGTTAAGATTAAATTGAAACGTCTGCGGAGGAAGTCTCTCATTCCCACTTTGCCCAGCGACCTTCCACATTCATTCCAGCCTTAATGAAAATCTCTGATGACTGATAGATGGAGCTCACGTATCTACATGCCATCACCTCCTGATAGGGGAAGCTGAAGGACAGCACTAGAGACTATTACCCTAGTCGGCGCACCCGCATTAGAAAAGTCATGAGGAACGAGTCAGTAACTCCGTGGGCATGGCTGCATTAACACAAGGTTAGAAAATGACATGGAGTCCCAAGAACTAGGGCATGTCACACCCGCCACCCATGAGACACCTGGAGAATAGGCGCACAGGATAGGGAGCGATATCTGATTCAATTAATTCAATAAACACCCAATACGCAGGGTGACAAGGAACCCAATTACCTGCAGGAGAAGTGTACGGCACTGGCTGAGTGTGGAGCTACGTAGAACACTGTGAGAGGGAAAGGGGAATGGGATGTGCTCGTCCAGAAGAAATACACAAGTACAATCTTGGCACTTTCAACAGTTCACTGCAGGTTTAGGGAAGTGCGACAGATTACACACAGTAGATAACAGTAGACAGGACAATCTCCAGCACTGAATGAACGCATACAATGTCCAACTGGACGCATGTGCCCACTGGACGAGTTTATTTAACACTGAGCATTTTGAGAAAACTTTGGATAATCATTTTAGACGGGAAAATACAATTAGAAAAAGGCACTACGCTGAGATATTACGGTTAAAACGCTTGTCACTAGGATTGGTATTTGTATTTAGAGGACCATAAGGATAAAGCAGAATTATTGAGGTACGTACAGTAACTGATCCTTAAGCACCAATGCTGGACATTTGACCTGCTTGACAGTACACCAGAAAGTGGTGGCTCATTGGTTAAACTTGATTTGACTGTGTATCACTGGGAGCCTTATTGCCAATTCACAGTGTTTAAAATAATATTGAACAAGTGGACCAGTTTATATAACTCACATCCAAACTTCCCCTGAGCTACGGTACGTGATCCAGAGTGGCATTTCAAGCAAAGTTGTTTGCAGCCTTCCAGTGGTTTCTGTTTAGACAATTATATAATATAAAACATTGATGACTTTCAATTAGCTTTGAAATAGCTGTGTTTTTTTAATAATATACATTAGTAGATGATCTAACCATTTCACAGTAATGAAAAATAGAAACTTTGGTAATACTTTGCATCGAGACATTACATAATGTTTTTTTGTTGTTGTTGTTTTTTGTGTCATATTATTATCATTGGAATCCATATGAACTGAAATTAAACTTTGCTAGCACTACAGACAATTTTATATCAAAAGATGACCTACTCACTCTCTATACCGCTTATCCTATAGGGGCCAGGGGACGCAGGGCATTAGGCAGGATACACCCAGGACAGCAATCAATTGCAGTGCACAAGCACATACACACACACACGCACGCACTATGGGGAATTTGGGAGTGCTAATTAACCTACTCCACATTTCTTTGGACTGTGGGAGGGAACTAGAGTACCTGGACGAAACTCCACACACATAGACCCCGCGGGAGGAATTGAACCCTCGTCCCTGGAGGTGCAAGAAAACAGTGGTAACCACTACGCCACCATGCCGCATTGAGATGATCTACTAGACATCAAAAAAACATAATCTACACCATTTAAATAAAGTGAAAGTGAAAAGCTGACATTATTTGTAGGGTGTGCGTGTTTTTTTTTTTTTTTTTTTTTACTTTTTACTTTACTATTGAAGTTTGGATTAAACCAATTCAACTCAACTTAAATGATCAGTCAAGCCAGCTAGTAACTACAGGAACTCAATTATAAAGACTACAGAATTTAAGTGATTTCTACCACTGTTTACTAACAACCACACAAACCACTCATCATCTATACCACTTTATCCTGTATACTGAGCTGCGTGGGGCCTGGAGCCTATCCCAGGAGACTTAGGGCACGAGGCAGGGTACACCCTGGACATGGGGGGCCAATCCATCGCAGGGCACACACACACACACACACACACACACACACACGCGCACACACGCACACACACTTTGAACTGTTGGAGGAAACCAGAGCATCCAGAATAAACCCAAAAAGCATGGGAAGAACATGCAAGCTCCATTCACAAAGAGGCGGGAATCAAACCTGGAGGTGCAAGGCAACAGTGCTAACCGCTAGGCCATCGTGCCGGGAACAAACAAACAAACAAACAAACAAACAAATAAAGCCAAAGTCCTGGCTATGCATGAAGTTCCGCCCTTTTTAAGAAGAAGTTGATATGATAACTGATGATTATCTGACAGATTACAGTCTATTAAATTATTTGAGTGTTGAAAGTTTCTCAAACAACAAAACATGTAAACATATACAATATGTCCACTAGTAGTTTGTTTGTTTTTTTTATTTGTTTAATTGTTTGTTTGTTTGATTGCTGTAACTGGACAGATAACTTCTTCATGCCATGTACTCCGCTGCCCCTTGTGGTTAAAGAAGTCACATCTCTCTCTCTCTTTTTTTTTTCTCTAAACTATAGGAACTGGGAAAGTCTTTCCACCTTCTTTTAACCAGAACGGAACTGTCATTTTGATACATAAAAAAAACAAACAGCTATACTTGTTCCTATGCTGCTCATCTCATGGGTTTTTGTGTCACAGTGTCCAGATGCACGTCAGCTGGATGGTTTATCTAAGCAGCTCGATTGGGAGGTGCGGAAGATCCAGCGATGGTTCCGTCATCGGCGGAATCAGGACAAACCGAGCACGAGGACCAAGTTCTGCGAGAGCATGTGGGTCTTGCCGTGCGCCATCTAGTTTCCTCAGCATGCATGTGACCTTGGACCTTTTTATTACTGCCAAAGTAGATTAGAGCGATGGCATTGTGTGTGACTCATGACCTGGCGCCTTTCCAGCAGAGAATTTTAAGTGTTTTGTAAATTTGCATGTTTTTCAGGGTGTGTATGTGTGTATCTCTCTGAGCTTTTGTCACTATGAACACACAAGCATTTTGTTTGACTCTCATTTCTTTTCAGGTGGAGGTTTACATTTTATCTGGGTATATTTACTTATGGGTTCTGCATTCTATACCAGGTAAGCAAAAAAACAAAACCCTTACAGCTGAAGTGGATGAAAGTTGATCGGCAGTAGATAGATATAGATGTTCCTAGCTTTTATCATGGTTTTGCAAAAGACCAACACAAGAAACATCAACATACCAGGCACCCCCAGTTCAAAGCATAATGCAAAATGTATAGTGTGTGTGAGAGAGAGAGAGACCCATCACATTGAATCATTTTGGGTGATTTGAGTTATGCATATTTTCAGATTCCTGATTCAGTAAAAGATCCATTTTGTTGGATCTTTTACTTTCAACTCTTTGTTACTGTATTATGTAAGACGACCGGTGTGTTAGTTTAAGAGGAGTGCCTCGGAAAACTCGGTCAGAATCATGTTTTTGAATATTTAAATGAGGATTCCATGACATAGTAAGAAAGAGGGAACCTTCAGCCACATTGTTGACACCAGGATTTCCCTGCTCACTCCAGCAGTGTGGCTTTATAGGCAAAAAATAAAATCACTCGTATTTCTATGACGAATTGAGTAACCAGCTTGGATAGTGTTTGTTAAAGTTCTTTGAACCAATGTTTAGGATTATAACTGTCACAGTCGTGTTGAAATATCAGGAAGATACGGTATTTATTTATGCCGAAATTGAAGATGTGATACATTTCACCTGCTGCACATTATTGGCCATAGCACAAAAATAAACTGTTCGACTTAATACCTGACTTGATATGATCGGTTTATTGTACGTACAGTACTCAACACTGTATTATCTGTAGTAAAAATCTGTAGTTATATACATTTGTCTTGTCTGTATTATGGTCTAAAACCATGCAATATTTCCAAACTTAACTGTTAAATGAATAAATATTTGTATGCCTTTAAAGAAAGCGACATATTACATAACAGACCAGTTTTCAGATTGAAAGCTCTCGGGTTTTTACATGAAAATAGAAAGAAGCAAGTGTGACAAAGTTACCAGAAAAACTCTGACATCATCTCCAGCACGCTCAGTAAAAACTAACAGCTGTTTTACTTGCAGTACTGTGCAAACATCTTTGGAATATACAAAAAAGAATTCATTAGAAAAATGCTTTTGAAAACATTTTTACATAAAAGAAACTTCTATAAAGAGCACTAAAGAGTATTAAACTAAACATAGCCAATATTTGGTGTGAAAACTCTTTGCTTAAAAATAATCAGTAGTGTTTGATACAGATTTGTGTAGTTTTTAAGAAAAACAGCTGGAAGGTTTTACTGAGTGTGCTGGAGAATACGAGTTCTTTTTCTCAATACCTTTTGCCTAAGATTTTTGCATAGTCTTTTTAATATACTGTATATTATATTATATTATATTATATTATATTATATTATATTATATTATATTATATTATATTATATTAAGTATTATGTTTTTTTTCTGAAGATATTAGTAGGAGCACCATTGTTGATGCTGTTATGTGACTGTCAGAGAGGCATGTGTTTCGAGTGTGAGTGTGTGTGTGTGTGTGTGTGTGTGTGTGTATGTATGTATGTATGTACTATGACATATTATGATATCTTTAGAGGAAAACATAATACTACACATTGCTGACATAATTCAATATGAGTTTTTATTAATGAAAATGCTTTTCCCATCATTTTAAGTGCTATATTTATAATTGTGTGTGTGTGCATGCTATTTTAGTCTCCCTGGATGTGGGACACACGACAGTGCTGGTACAATTACCCCTTTCAGGTGAGAGATGATTATGCCCAGTATGCTGCTGGACCATTTTATATTTATTTATCCTTTAAATAAATATTATACTTCAAGTCTTTATCATAGACATAGCATTTTGAGTTTGTTTTAAAGTGCTTCGTGTTTTGGGCACCATTCGAAGGAGCATTGCACAGGTCCTTCTTAAGGAAGTGATGTGCATTATTCATTGACTCCTAATTTGTGGCAGACAGATGGGGAAAATAAGTATTTTCCTGTGTTGAGAAGCTAGACTAGGCATTGTTCACTGTTTCTGGCTGTTTAGGGGTGGGGGCTCACATGAAACAGCACACTGTTAACTAGACTAAGCCCCAGTACTGCACACTAATTAGCTGTTATTATGAGTAATGATAGTAAGTCAGGAGTTGAACACAACAGTGTGTGCTGTTAAAGCAGACCCGGGCATTTTGCGGCCCGCGGGCCAAATGCGGCCCGATTCTGACTGGCCCGCGAAAGGTTGCTTGGAATTAAGAAAATAAAACCTACTT
>JAQMYK010000003.1:10344548-10374767 GCA_030014345.1 Clarias buthupogon
GCATGGAGTTTGCATGTTCTCCCTGTGCTTGGTGGGTTTCCTCCGGGTTCTCCGGTTTCCTCCCACAGTCCAAAGATGTGCAGGTTAGGCTAATTGGCGTTCACAAATTGCCCGTAGTGTGTGAATGAATGTGTGAGTGTATGTATGTGTGTGTGCCCTGCGATGGATTGGCACCCTGTCCAGCGTGTACCCCGCCTTGTGCCCTAAGTCTCCTGGGATAGGCTCCAGGCCCCCCGCAACCCTAAACACAGGATAAAGCGGTATAGAAGATGAATGAAAATATTGAAGTTGTGTTAGAAGTTTCAAAAGGTTAAAGGGTTAAGGTTATTTTTCCTACCATTTCATTGAATGAAATCCAAAGACATTGTCCTTGCTTGTTCATATTTGCAGATTTTCATAAGATGATCCATGTAAGGTTTGAACACAACACTCAAGATTTAACTATGAATAATATAACTTAAAAAGATGAGCTGGTAAGATGGTCATTGGTAAATTGGTAATAAAGATAAAGACCATTATGACCATATATTATTAAATGTTCCATTGAAGATGACACCATGAGTTAAGGAAATATTCCAGCACAGGCTAAGAAGACTAATTTGTTTTCAACATCTGTAGTTTATCGGCAACGAATGCGTTGATACAAAAAGTTTTATGAAAAATTAAATCAAGTCAATATTTGAAGAAAATGCATATATAACAAACAAGAACACTATACAAACATTATTATAAGAAGCAAAATCTCTCACCAACACTGTACATGGTATAGCCAAAAGTATGTGGACACCCGACAGGCACATCCTTATATAGTTTTCTCCCCAAACTTTTACCACAAAATTTTCTAAAAGTCTTTGTATGCTGTAGCATTAAGATTTCCCTTCACTCAAACTAGCAGTGACACCTAACACCTAACACCTGTTCCAGAAAGATAATTCCCCTTTTTACAAAGTAATGTTTATAAAAATATGGTTTTCCAAGGTTGATGTTAAAGAATTAAGTGGCCCAAGCCCTGACCTCAACCCCAGTAAATACCTCTGGGATGATCTGGAATGCCAGCTGTGGACCAGGCCTTCTCACTTGACATCAGTGCCCCACCTCACTAATGCTCTTATGATTGAATGAGCACAAATCCCCACTGCCGTATTCCAAAATCTAGTGGAAAGTATTCCGAAGAGTGGACGCCGTTATAACAGCAAAGGGAAAACAACCCAGTGGTAATGACGATGATTTTGAAATAGGCACACATGGATGAGATGGTGAGGTGGCACTGCAGAAATGCAGTAATAATCAGTCTGTTACTTATGATTTATTATATGAGTATATTAATAAGTTAATATTATGGAGTATTTAAAGTCTCAATCCAAAAGACAGCAACCAGCCATTCATCCAACAGGCTCTCTTATAAGTCAAGAACATGAACTTGGGTCTGCTTTACCAGTGTGCCATGCCTTGATCTTGTGAATAATATTACAGGAAGACAAACAAAAAGATTGTATCTACAGGCAACTCTTGCAAACAGTGAACAAGTATGGTGTGTATGGCAGCATAGCAGGATGGAAGCCACTACGCTTCAAACAGAATATTGAGACACATCTGCCATGTGGACAAGACAGAAGTCTATGGTCTGGAGTAATCCAAAATAGAACTTTTTGGTTTAAAAGAAAAGTGAAAAGTTGGTCACTGCATAAGAACCTTATCCCAATAGTGAAGCATGCTGGGTGCAGTACTATGGTTTGGGGTGATTTACTACCTTGGGTTCAGGAGCCCTTGCCATTATTGATGGGCCTACGAATTCTGGATTGTTCCAGCTAATTCTAGAGATAACTATAGTGTATATGTCCATGAACTGCAGTTTGATGGTAAGTCACTCATGCAGCAAGAAAATGACTCAAAGCTCACAAGTAGGTCTAAAAAATAAAAAATAAATAAGACATTATTAAAACAATGAAATGCAAAAGTCGATGTCCAGCCCAACACGTTGTAGAAGGACCAGTTTATGCAAGAAGATCCACCAATGTTTCTGAGCTGAAGCAGTCTTGTTTAGAGAAATGGGCCAAACGTTAATTAATCTATTGTGCAGGACTGATGACCAGTTTTCAGAACTGCTTGGTTAAAGATATTGCTATTCAGTGGGGTCACACCAGTTACTGAAAGCAAATGTTCCCGGCAAAGATATTTAACGTTGGATAAACCATTCACAATTGGGATGAGGTTCTTATGTTGGAATGCAGAGATGGATTTTCACTTTTATTTTAAAGTTAAAAGTTCTATTTTGGATTATTTTAGGGAATAGGCTTTTGTCTTGTCCACATGGTCTTGGGCAAACTGCAGATGTGCAGCAGTTCAACTACACAGGACAAACCCCATATTTATTAACCTCAACCTGTCGCATTGTAATGCATTTACAGCCTCTTTAGTAACTGCATTTTCATGGCTGTTGAAGATAAGTCTATTTATTCTAAGTATTGTCATATTTTAAATATTATGGGTAAACATGTCATGTATATGCATCCTATATATCACTTACCTTGAAAATTGTATCAATTGTGTCCCAGTGCCAAGTGCCTAAAGTATATCATTCTTCTCTGTGGCAAACAGTTTAAAGTATCCTCTCATTTTCTGAAATATTTTATCTATCATAGTTCAATGTCACTGAGTACATTAACTGACCATTAATGTTAATCATAACCATTAATGTTACAGTACATACACTGTTATGGTTTACAAATTCCTAATGATTTTAATTCAATTATTTGTTCAAACTGTTCAGGAAAATTAGAAGTGGTCAGCCAGGCAGTTCTACCATTGAAATTATGGGTCTAAATAAGGAAAATGTCAACTATGCTACCGAGTAGGGTACATAATCAAGCAGTCATTCCTACATCATTAGTGTTATATGAGTCTACACATTTCACAGCACACATTATCCGTATGGGTACACTTTCAACTCATCAAAAATGTTTAAAATCCAATAGTTTTAAAAAGATAAAAAGAGGAGATGCAGTTGGGAAACTGATCCTGCCAAGACAGAAGTATATTGGGAAGTATGATCTTGTATGTTTGCCAGAAAAAAACAAAAAACATTTAATGCTAGCAACTTGCCATCAGGACAAATAATTATTAAGTTGTGTGAAGAAGTTCTGTTAGTAACATAGTTACTAACACAGACAATCTGGGTAGTGAAACTATTCTTTACCTTGAAAAAAGTGTTATATTTAAGCTTTGCAACTAGCAGATACAGTACAGTATGTTACACTGAAGGAATTTAACTTGGACCATGTTCTTGTTCTTTATACTTATGTGAAACGTACCTGAAATTATACAGTAGAATGATTCATTATCTGTGAATGACATCAACAAAGTGCCAACAGATACATGAACATCATGTGTGGTGGGTAAGAAGGAAGACTGCATGAAGAATATGAGCACAGATTTAGCCAGTTACAGGAGTTTGGACATTCCCCAGCAGAGAGCCAAACTGGGAGCATTAGGGGCACAGTGGGAGGACTGGGTGAAAGAATTAGGGTCTGTGCATCTCTGAAGTGGGCAAACAAGGTTCCCTGCCTTCCCCTAGTGCCCCTCTGTAATACTGTCCCACTTCAAACCACAAATACACTGCCACCTCCTGCCCACTTCTCAGATGGCAGGAACTCATATGTCATTCACTTTTTCTTCTATCTTTTTTGCCCTCCCTCTGTGTACTGCTTCAGAGTTGTTAGTGAAGGGTGTAGACATATTCAGGTCACTGATGGAAGGCGCAGAAAATGTGATTTCAGCACCCCTGCTGGCTGGACATGTAGTGGGTGAGAGATCTGCAAAGAGGATCGGAGGTTGCTGAGAATATAAGAAGAAGTGAACAGCACAGAAAAAGCCCATAATGCATTATGATGCAGAACTGGGTTGACAAACAGACTTGACTTCAATACACAGAGAAGGCCGTGTACAGTATGTGTTTCAAACTGAAAGAATCTTGCAGTACACCAGCCAATCAATGGAGTTGTTATGTCTAAACGAAGTAGATCACCCTGATAGGTGATAGTGCCTGACATTACTCTGAAGGGAATAACCAATATAAGGGGTCGAAGAGCACTAGCAAAATGAGACCAAACAAGAGCAGGTCATTCCCTCTTCCCTGACAAGTTAGCGTTGAATGTGAGAGGTTAAACATGGCGGCAGAATGGTAGCTCATCACTGGACTAATGAAGTCGACTGGCCGTGCTGACTCACCTGAGGACAGGACCTGTTAAACCTGCACAGATCCCATCTCAAGGGTCAGCCCTTTCCACCTAATATAACCCACTGCTGATGAAAGCACAATTTAAGGACAGGTGGGGAAATTGGGGCGGAGGTATGGTGGGGTGCATTGCCAGAGTGGATAAGACTCAATTTGAAAAGGCTGTAGTGGGAAATGACTATTTTTGGCCTCCATCATGTCATACAGCAAGGGCACTTTACTGTGCTGTTTGCTGGGGGGATGCAATTTTACAGCCCTTTCTGCAGCGGGATTTACTGGATGTGCAGTTAATAGTTTATATAGTTGACTGCAAGCATCAGGGATTAAAGATGGAGTGTTGTTTGGAGCAGGATCTTGGGGAATATATTTATCCATAGCTGAGCTTGGGTCACTTGTTGTAATGCCTGGCCTACTGACCTTGGGTTGGGCCAATACTGTGGCTCCACAGAGGAATGGCCATCCTAAAGGGCTTGGATGTTTCCAAAAGTATATTTTCAGTAGGATAGGTGCCATACTCATGGTATTCCCTAAGTACTTCTTTTAGTTCTCTTTGAGCTGGCTATTTACACCACTATTCACTCCTTGCTTCACATTCTTGTTGCTCTTCTAACATCTAGAGACATCATGGCTTTGGTCCTATTGGCTCCTGAGTGTTGTTTGTGATACACAAACACAGTACCACAGAGCAATACCAAACAGTTCTACAGTGATACCTCTGTGTCATTTACTCTGGCACTGGCGGGCAGCCTCACAGCTAGGCTGAAAATTAAACAGAGCCTCCCTCCCCACCTGTGGCCTGCCTATGTGTGAGGTTTAGTGTGGTGATTCTGTGGGCCCATGTTTGTGAACAGGCTCCTCACACCAAATTGCCATGCCTTGAGCACAGCCCCCACCAGCTGGACCAAACACTGGCCAGCTCTCAGGGATTTACACACCTGCCTATGGGGCCCATGACTGCCCCCGTGGCCCAGGATTCAAAAGCATTCTGCCACTAACAGACAGAGGATGGGGACTTCTATGTTGCCCATGAAAGGACAGGACTCAACCTCTCATCATCAGGCCCGCACTTTGCTTGCCTATAGTGAGAACCTGTTAGGTGTAAACACTTTTTTGAGGGGGTTGACAGCACCTAGACAAACACACTTCACACTACAGTCCTATACTATACTATAGTAAAAGCACTTTCAGATGCTTATCCTTGAAGGTAACTGAGTTGCTTATTTAAATGGAGCTAACACCATGCGAACATGTAAACCTGATTTCAAAAAGCATTGTAGCTTGAATGGTAAGAGCAAGAATTAATCTAAATGTCTCCTCTTAACATCAAAGATTTTATTTTACAATAAAGTGGATCAATGTGAATTTTATGTTTTGAATAATATATATTTTCATTTCAGAATAAAATAAATCCAGATGTAGATGTAGATTTCCAATCAGCAAAACAGATGTGATCATGGCAGTCAAAAACACCCTGAGATGAGGAAGAAACTTTGAGTGGAACCAGAGTGAAGCTCTTCTTCTTTTTTGTGTAAAAGACAGATAATGGTGTGTAGGTGTACAAGACGGCAAACTCTACTGTGATCCAAGTATAAACAGATTATGAATAAGAGTCTTCCGATGAGCACAGGACAGATTTATGATTACAGCAAAAGTTCTTAAAAGTCTATAGCATGCGAGAGAAAGTTTCCAATGAAGCAAGAGTGCGGCTTTGGGATAAGTTTTTTTCAGTACTTACACATATTTAGGTTAGTTAAAAACCAAATGATTCAGTTCTAGGACTTGCACTACTTGGCCACTTTATTATGAACACCTTGTGGCTATACACATAGGCTATTTGATCAGTAAACAACTGCTCACTTGTGGCACGGATTTCACCCCCCTTCTCAAATCAGTACACGAATAACACCAGAGGACCACCTCACGTACCTAATAAAATGGCCAAAGGGTGTGAGCGCACATCCCAGTTCAGGCCACATATTTCAGATGAAATCTATTTCTTATGATTACAAGAGTCTTAAAATGCTGCACAGTGATGATTGAAGCACTGTGCATTTGACGCATGATGCAAAGTATTGATCAAAGAACAATAAAATGCAATGTTTGATGAGAAATTGGTCAATAATCAAGGCACGTCCTGTGAAGGTGACCCATATATTATCTTTTTATTTTTTTCATTTACAGATGGTCTACTGAAAAAGAAATATGGCTAAGAGTCCATGTGGGACATGTGAAGGGCATAAGTTCCTTAAAGGGCCAGTGGAGCGAGAGCCAACCTCGAACTGACCAGGAAGAGGAAGAGGAGTGTGATGGGAAGGCTGATCATCTAAACACAAACTCTATAACTAAAATGGAGTCATAAGTCAGCATGAGGTCAGAAACAAGAAATCTATACGGTTTATAGATAGCAGTGACAAAAGAAAAGGAACAATATTTTATAGGAGGTCTATGAATGATTGCAACAGGTGTTTAAAATCATGTTGATGACTAAAGCTAAGAGCAGACCCAAACTGCAGTAAAAAAGGCTTGCAAATATATTTAATAGATTCAGGTTTTGGAAAAAGAATAATTTGGAGATTTGGAGTGGCTAAAACTACTGCACTCCATGCAATTATAACCAAACCAACCTTTTAAAGGCGAAAACAAGGCATGAAAAGGATGGTAAAAAATTGACCCACTTAAATACTGTCAACAAAAACTAGTTTTGTTGCCTTTGTCTTGTTTCGCTTTCCCCCGAAACCGTGTCTCACTTTTGTTAAGAGAGACAGAAAACATTAGGGAGAAATGATTGTTGTGTGATGTTTACAGTGACCAAATAGGGAACAAATTATGCTGTCAGGGACACATCCAGCCTGGACTAGAAGCAGACAATTTAAAATTTTCACTGTTCAACACCTTTAATGACTCATAATGCAAGAGGTGTGGCCGTTCCTATTAAATGTGTGGCTGAATCAATAAGAGGGATAATTGGAGTTGTTAGAGCATATTATAACACGGCTATTATGTGGCAGTACAATGTTGTTCTGTAAACTGTTATTACAGGGGAAGAAGCTCTTTGCGTTGGGAGGCAGTAGGGGGAGTGCTTCTGAATGGGGGTTATATGCAATAGTTGGCACTATCTGCTGTAATCATCCCTCCCTTTATTGACAGGGACCCCACTCTCGTTTCTCTCGCTTTTGTGTACTCTGCAATTTCCTGCACGGCACAGACCCATTTTTAAGCATAGATTGTGCATTTCTCTTGCTATGATTGTTTACAGATATGGAGTGAGGAGGTGTACTTGTTAACCTAACTTTTTTTCCCCCCTCAGTTTCACTCAACTTTATCGTACAGGTTATTGATTGACATGCTGTATAAACCTGAGTGAATTCTGGACATAAGAAAGCACTCTTAAAAGATCTCATGCTTCTGTAGCTGAATTACACCTTACATGACAAAAATAAATAAATAAATACAGGTGCAGTGCACCAAACTGGCCTAATGTACAGCCGTGTAGCACGCTTAAATAGATAAATGCATGCTGCTGACTTTGATGCTGACAAGTGAAGTTAGAGGGCTGTACTGATACCCACGTGGTATCTCATAAACAACAGACCATGTGACAATCTCCAAAATGGATTTTGATATATGCTGCTGAGTACAGGCTACTGAGAGGAAATAAGGAGGGCAAGGGGGCATAATGGTCAAGAATTTATGTATCTATTCATTTTTCAGTGGACAGTGTGCATGTGTGTTCGAACTCAAAAGCCACTTCTGTCATTTTAAATAGAGGATATAACATCAAAATGTTTGCATAACTGTACTTCATTATTATACTTAAATATAGTTTTTTCCTACTTACTCATTAATTGAACATTATTTATATTGCATAATAGTACTGATACAAGGTTTTTATTTAAGTTATCCAGCCCATGACAGTATGCTACTGTAGATATCCATTTAATTGTTTAGCATCCAATCAAGTTCATCAATGTACTTTATAAACTACTGTATCAAGGATCATGTAAGTTCATCATTAGCTTTTGCCTTGAAGATGCAGTGCTGATCTTCAGGATGAACACCCTTCCTTAGACCCTATCTCAGTAAAATGCCTTAATATGCTGAAGTAAGCAAAGACTCCTATGTAATGAGTCTTCTCCTTTGCCTCTCTAGAAAGTGTGAACTCCATCTACTGTTATTTGTTGAAATAAGTTGGGTTAATGCTAATATAAACTGACTACATTCAACTATTCATTCTTTGTTAAGCGATGAATGAATGAATTTTTGAATGAATATTGAATGAATTCGGAAGTGTCCCGGAAGCCAGTGGAAGGAATACAGGATTGGTGTGATGTGATCATGTTTACGATTACTGGTCAGCATACGAGCTGCAGCATTCTGCACAAGTTGCAAGTGATGCAAAACGAGCTTAAGCGACTCCAACATAAAGAGCGTTGCAATAGTCTAGCTGCGAACTAATAAAAGCATGAATGGCTTTCTCCAGGTCACTCCGATTCAAAAATGACTTGACCTTTGCAAGGAGGCGAAGATGGAAAAAGCCTGCCTTGTCAACAGAGTCAATGTGTATCTAAAAGTTTAAACTGCTGTCTAACATAAACCCCAAACTTTTGATTGCTTGACTAAACTGAGGGACCAGCAGAAACAAAACTTGGAAAATCGGAGGTGCCAAACAGAATGTATTCACACAGAGACAATTCTGTGACAACCAAGGTTTGATGTCAGGGAACGTAGGACACAAGGATGGGGTGCCAACACACTGAAGAGCACAAGCACACACCTAATGAAACACTAAGGGGAATTTTGGAAATGCCAGACAACCTAGACAACATGTCATTGGACTGTGGGAGGAAACCAGAATACCTGGAGGAAACCCACCAAACATGGGGAAACAAACACAAGACCAGACTTGAGATTAAAACCCTTAACCCTAGTTAATACTTTATTAAATTATGTAGCATTAGTCACTCATATGACCAAATCTACAGAGTCTGTGACATTTTTTCAGGCATATGCCAATCAGCCATACCATTAAAAATATTAATGCTAAAATCATCTAGGTTTCAGGTTCCCCTTGTGCCACCAGGTTGACTCTGTCCCCTCGTGGAGTGGCTCCACAGAGCCTCTTGTGGTGTACTGTAGAATCTGGCACCAGGACATTGGAAGAGGATCCTTTGGGATGTAGGGTAGAGCCATCGTGGATCAAACTTGTTTGCCTAACATTTCCCAGGTGTTGAATCAAATTGAGATCTGTTGAGTTTGGATGCAGAGTTAATAGCCTTGAGCTTTTTGCCTGCTGAGCCCCATGAGTGGCAGGCTTTTGTGCACTGGGTGTTTTGGCACCTATCTATTGTGGCCAGCAATTTCTGTGTGATCAGACCGGACGGGCTAGCCTTTAGTCCCTGTGAGCATGGGCAATCTTTGGGTATACATGATCCTGTTACCGGTTTGCTGGTGTATATTTGTTGATCAATCCTGTTCAGTTCACCTTGCAGTGGTGTTAATGTTATGGCTGATCGGTGCTTGGAGTAGTTGCCTTAAACCAAAAAACTGTTTTAGTTTTAAATAGCATGTTTTCTACATTCACTCCAGTATAAGTTGCCAGTACAATATTCACTTCTGTATTTACATTATGAAGCAAAAGCAAAAAAAAATAAATATGCAAAGCGATTAGCTAATACAGAAAACTCTTCAGTGGAGCATCTCATTGACTTGGGGTCATTTACAAGAGGTGTGAAGTTATGACAATTACAACAATTACACAAATCCAGTCCAGTGTTCAGAGTTGTAAATCACTGGTCAGATTCCTTTTTTTTTTTTTTATCCCACTTCACACACCAGACACCATGTGAGTGTGAATGAACAGGTTTGAGTGTGCTCAACATGAGTATTAGATTATATTAATCAGAATACAGGCCAGAGGTCTTCTGAAGATTTTTCAATGATGAGTACAAGAGTAGTAGCATTTTTTTTTTTCAAAGAATACATCACATCATATTATTACTTCCAAAAAATATGCAGCCGTAGAACTTTTAATTCAAGTTAGATTTCAATAGTTTTGTTATTTTGTTCCTGAAAAGTGCCTTTTAATTTAGAAGAGAATAAAACATGTCTAAGCCCAGATTATTATTCGTACATTAGGTTTAATTTTGATAAGATATTGTAGCATGGCTTGAGAATCTTTAACTAGAGGAGAATGACACCCTTCTGTAATTGTAACTAATTGCGTTGTGCAACTCTGTCACCGTACATTTAGAAATGCTTTGATATGGTAAGAAGCCCATCAGGCTTTTTTAAGATATTCAACAAAGTAAGAGCATTTACTTTGTTATCAGTCTTCACCCCATGAAGCCTACAGTTATTCTGCCCAGGAGTACAGTGATCATAAGGCAGTTAGCATAACTTCATCAGTAATCTTTTAAGCAGTATAGCTTAATACTTAATTAGCATGTTTCAATCAGATTAAATACGCAGTAAGATAAGAAATGACCCAAATGCAGTACCTTTAGTTTGGCCAAAGTTGAATGTATCTGCTCGGTCTAGGCAATGACATAATTCTGCTGACATAAGTCAGCGCAGCAAAGAAAAGTTTCGACAAACTATGACCCTGACTAAGGAGTATTTTGACAATATTACTACAATGATTATACTCTGCTAGCTAAAGCATATGTTATGTAATGACTAAAGAGAGCCATAGGCAAGAGGGCGTAGCGCAAGTGTCCAAGATATCACGTCTGTGCTGATATTCAGCACGACCTTGAGGTTGATAATGCTTTTATACTACAGTTTCACAAACAGCATATTGTGATTTTCTTTTCTTTATTTAAGTCTGCAACTTAGCGGAACTAACTAACAGCATCTCCCAGAGCAGGCGACCAGCAGGTAACACGCAGTGAAATTCTTTATTCTTTGCAAATCCCAGCTTTGTTAGTAGGCAGGGGTCAGCCATTTTTACAGCATCCCTGGAGCAGTCTTGCCTAACAGCGGCAACCTAGAGGAGCTGGGGTTTGAACCGCTGACCTTCCGATCAGTAACTCGAAGCATTAACACACTGAGCCACCACTGCCCAGCAACTGACATTTGGTGTAATTAACAGTTACAGAAAGTACTTTTAAATTTTTTTTATTTTCTATAACTTACTAATTTAGTGCTAATTCAGTACTATGTTGCCAAACAGTGAAGCTATTAAAACATAGTCCTGTCCTGTTAGTCTCATAAGTTTCTTGTTTCAGGTTTTCGGTTCTGGGGTTAAATCCCAAATAGCATTAAACTGAAAGCTAACTTGATTAGGGTTTATGGAAGAATTTAGAATTTGTAGTTTTGTAGCACGCCTTAGGTATAAATAAAACAACGAAGAATGACTTAGAAGCAATTACTAAGTAAACAAAGTGTTGTTTACGATGACAGCATTATCAGTCGTGTTTCTTTCTTAATGTGGGTTATGACAAGCAGCAGCTCTCCCCTCAGTACTACGAACTGCACAGACCTACATTCACCCATGCTGCAACTTACTGATATTGTAATTACTGATTGTTAGAACACCTGGGATGCAGAGTGATACATATAGTTAATAAACATTCCAGTTCTGTTATGATCTATTATCATCACTCATGGAATGCCTCTCGTCCAATCACGTTACTCGGTTGGAACTAACTGTTATATAATGAATGTTAGATCATACTGTTCATTTACTATATATCTATTTATAGTTACATTTTGTTGTGGAGACATTGTTTGTTCCTGTTATCATTTATGCTATAGCACTATAGAACGAACACTTAACAGTTGAAAACTGCAGCTTACAGAGAATCTAATAATCTTGCATCCTTAGGAATTTTACTGCAAAAGTACAAATAACTGAGTCGACATTAATACATTTTGATGTGTCCATACAACTCATTGAATTCTATCAATGATTCTATATTTTTTCTTTATTAAGCAAATGTTTTTAAATCTCTTTATTATACATATTTTTGGCTTTGATTATCTTTAAGATAGAAACAATGATGTAATAATTATAAGCACTCTTGTTTAAAGCTGCCTTTATTGAAAGTAATCAACATATTCTAACCAACTAGAATTAAGAATTCAAAAGTCTTATGCGATAAAGCATAGTGCGACTGTGATTTTACTACTGTGCTTTATGATAACTTGTTTATTACACATTTGCATTTATTCTGCCATGATTTTACTATGAAATGGTAACAATGGTTGTTATACCATGACATTACAATAGTTTTATTATGACATTATTTTATCTGATGTTTTGTACTCATAGCTGTATGTTATGACCTTACCATAGGTGGTTATACAGTTGAAAGTCATGGATCGCAGCACAATGTAGCCGGCTCTTCATATGTAAGAAAGTGCTTGATGTTTTACAGATTCATTTTATTTTTTTATCCACTGAAATGTATGGTATATGTTTATTATAGTAGACATTTGAGCCAGTTACAATCTTCAGTCTGCAATTGGAAGGTGGAATAAGGAAAAATAATTTGCAATTACTCTGTGCTCTGTAAAAGACAAGGAATGGAAAGAGTCGGTCACTGTGACAGAGTGAGCAGGTGCAATAGAACGAGTGAGGTAGAAGAAGAACGAGAGGGAAGAAAGGGTCAGAAAAAGATTTTAAAAAAGCAAGAAGGATGCCATGCTAGTATGGAGAGAGATGAGAAGAGGGAAGAGGGTCAGATGAAGAAACAGAAATAGAGGTAGAGAGAAGAAAGGTGGAGGTGAAGAGTATGTGAGAGTGAGAGAAAGAGAGTAGCGATAGAGTGAGAAGAGAGAGAGAGAGAGAGAGAGAGAGAGAGAGAGAGAGAGAGAGAGAGGTTAATAGCAGGCAGAGGGCTCAGGGCTGATAGAAATGCAGAGCGCGTCTGGAGCCTGGCGTTCAGTGATGGGCTGGAGCTCAGATCTGGCGCACGCTATAAAAGAGCTCATTGAAAATAATTCAGAGTGACGGCTGTGCAGAGAGAGAGAGGGAGAGAGAGAGAGAGAGAGAGAGAGAGATCAGGCTGAGCTGAGAGAGATGGAAGTATGGGAGCAGAGGAGGGGAAGGTTGGTTTGTGGAGAAGATAAGCTGAGCAGAAGGGGAGGTACAGTGTGGACATGGTCTATAATGTACAGCTGGTAGGACACATGACAATGATAAGGAATAAGTAAGTAATGTAAGGAGAAAGTAAACAAAAACACAGGAAAGCAGAAAATAAACTGTACTGAAGGACGGTATACTACGGTATACAGTGACTATACTGTTCTGCAAAACTGCAAAAAATTAACATTAAAAAGAGGCTAATTAAATGCAATTCTAAAGTCAACACCGCAAAATACAATAATAACAATAATAATAACAAAACTAATAATAATAGTAAAATATCTTGAATATAGACAAATGTATCTAACATATTTAATTAGGAAATTATTGTAGAATAAGGTATAAGTGTATTAAACATATTTCTTGGCCTTTTTGTATGGATTCATTTAGAAATTGTCTTATTCTATAGGCAGCTGTGTTTGCTTCTTTCTGCGAATAAAGTTTAAAATAACTAAAACTATCTGCAACTTCTAAATTTGGAAAACAACCTGTTGAAAACTACTTAATCTAGCCTCAGAATGCCGGTTTCTGGTCGACGGAATCAGAAGCTAAAAGCTGTTGAAGCATATCCACCTCACCTCAAGGTCCAGCGTCTTATGCATCCTGACATGCCTTTCTGTTCACCGTGAGTATAAAGAGTAGTTATCTAAGCCTCTATAGCCTTCCTGTCAGCCCAAACCAGTGGAAATCCCCGAGTGGCACCAGATCACATTTCATTCTGATGTTTGATGTGAATGTTACGTGAAGCTCTTGACCTGCACTCGCATGATTGTATGCATTCCCCTGATGCAACACAATTGGCTGATTGGGGAGCTGCATACAGTGAATGAACAGGTGTGATGATATATATATATATTTTTTGCAGTAAACAAAAATAACAACACATTTTTGTGACTTATGATGCATGATGAGGTATCCAAAATTCAAAACTGTCCAAACTTTAAACTGTTTCCTTGTTTTTCTTTTTGCATTTAGAGTTTTATATTGACAATACATAATAATAATAATAATTCTTTAAATATGTCTGAAGTGTTTATATCTCACATTGATGTTCCATCCACAGTTTTTTGTATGGAAAAAATTCAAACCTGTGACACATTTTCCCCCAAACCCCCTCTCTCATTACAATAAGCAAATAATTGTTTTTTTGCATTTCTGCAATTTTTGCATGTCTGAGAGCAGCAGTGCTGTCTCCATGTCAGTGCTGTTTGCTAGAGCATTCATCCATCTATGAGAAGGAGTGGCTCCCTGTTTCACCCAGACCCACTTTATTAATGTCAACTTGTGGACCTCTATTAAACTGTGCAAAGCTCATTCCAGCCACAGAGATGTCGTTTACACTAGCGCCGGTGCATTCGAGGGGTAATGGGGCTTGCACGGGTGCCAGAGAAGAGCTAGGGGTTTTCCAACAGGATGACATCCAGTATGCAGCTAAGATCCCCATATCAATCTTAAAACCACAAAAAAAAAAAATGCATATATTTTTGTTGTTGTTGTTGATGGGTTTTAGTGTTGCAGTAGCGTATATGCGTATAATTTGTACATGGGCAAGCAGACGACACTCATGTTTGAAGTGCTACTGCAAAAGTCGGCTTTGAAGACATGCAGCCTCATACGCCGTCTTCAGAAGGTCCAGAGTAGTCTGAATGCACCGAACACTGAGTTCAGAGCACCGTGATGAGATATCGAACCACCCTGTGCAGTCCATCACACTATGATTTATAGGTGATCTACTCTATAAGCACTGGAGCGGTGGGCTCGCTCCTATTTCACCAAGGGACAGCGGAGGAAAAATTCATCCAAACATTTCTCAAAGTTTCAGCCCAACTTTGAGTTTAAATTGTAGAATTGAATTAACCACCATGGCAAATCAAATCAGTAAGCCCTACTGCGAGGGTGTGTGAACAACTGAGACTTTTTTTTAAGCTAAGGCCTGCTATCTCCAGCTTGAATCAAATCTAATCAAAAATGTCTGATTCTCAATCGCTGATCAATTTAGCATGCCTCTGGACATTGTTGAAAACGTCGAGAAAGTCATTTTCTGGCATATTAATGTTTACATCCAATCAGCAGAATGCGGGCCGGTCTAATTAAGTCAATCAGATGCCGGAATGTGCAGAAAATTAGAAGTTCACCTGGAGACCACAGACAATTGATCACTTCAGACCCTCTTCACTCAATTGTTTCTTGACAGCACTTCAGAGCCTGTGAATTAGCACAGCTACATATGGTGATTAAAAAGCCATTTCTCCCATCAAAAAGAGCAGCTACCTAATTGTGGGCAAATGGAAGAGGTCTACACTAATGGTTACATTGCATGCTGCATCACTGCACCATTTTAGCCCATTTTCACAGTGTAAAAAAACACGGTGGTATAAGACAGTTTTTCCACAATTATAATCGGTCTTAAAAAATGTTGTTGTAATATCAGTTTAACCATTCAAAGTTTTTTTGTGTGTGTGTTTTTTTTTATATTATTCTTTTTATTTGTATGACTTGTGCTCTCTTTGTGCATGCAATTATTTTCTCCAGCCTTTCCTTCTGTACTTAGTTTTCACAATACCTGTTCTATAGAGGAATATGGAGCCTGGCTGAGACATTTAGTGACTCGAAGGCACAGAAAAAGTCCAAACACAATACACACACGTACACACATACAAAAAAAAAAAAAGAAAGAAAAAAAAAAAAGCCAGCCTGGCTGTTATCTGCCTCGGCCTCTGTACACCACCTTCCTCATTCTCTCCCTCTTACTCGTCCAAACTAGCCTTGCTCCTTGCTTCCATCCGCCTATGAAAAATCAGCAAATAAAAAGTTACATTAACCCCAGGCCGACCTTTCCCACGTAATACACTGCAGCATGATGGGGTGGTGGGGGAGCTTCATCGAAAAGCTGTCACTCTCCAACATCCCAAGCACTGCCTGGGGAACATTTACCGGATAATTAATATATTAAATGCATGAAAAATAGTTACACAGGGGTCTCTCGTCAGCTCTTCCCCAGCACGAGGGGAAGAGGGATACAGCCTGTGAACCATCAATATACAAGCATCCCCTTTCAATGGGCCATCATAAAAACTGCTCATAATTTTATGGCTTCATTCACAGCCCTCGCTGTAAAGGAAGGCCATATTTCCTCGTAATTCACTGGATCTCTCTCTGCTTTTATGATTTGGCGGTTTTAAGCTGCCGCCCGCCGCAATTATAAGGTGGTCCTCACTTTGGTGTGAAGGACATGCAGGGGTCAGTGGCTAGCACCATGACTAAACAGGACAGGAGGGCAAAAAAACTAAGCTTCAAAATACCGTAAAAAATAAAGGCACTTTTTTTTTTGTAGAATGACATATAGCCATGTGTGCTCCTGTAAAATAAAGAGAGAGGGAAAAAATATACTCCTGCTCTGACCATGCAGGGTATTGTACTTTTTAACAAATAGTACCTGCCAAAGCACCAATAACAAAAGATATCAATCGAAGAAAAAAAAGGAGCAAAAAAAACTGAATGGAGGAAATACTCATAATTAGGAGAGGAAATTGTGTGTTTAAGTTCATGGATATTTCTTGGTTGGATTTGGATTCGAAGCATGAAATCTGGTGTACCTGTTCCTACTCAGCATCCCTGCCCAAATTGGATTTTCTTTGTCTGAGGTAAAAAAAAATAAAAAAATAAAAAGTCCATCTGATTTCTGAAATGAAAATAAACATTGCTTATTATGTTGTTTTTTTTTTATGAAAAAAAAAAATCAAGTTTACTAGCAGCGTTCCTGCTGTAGTCTATAATTAAACTGCTCTCAGCTATTTTCATGGAACATTACCTTGAGTCATGTGATTATTATTATCGTCACCCAGACACAGATGAACAAACACATGGACATACGTGCAGACAGACATGCACTCATGAACATAATAAAAAGACAAAAGGTGTGTGCAAACTCTCTGTCTTCCTCAACCAGAGCAAACATGCTCACGTAAGACAAATGGCTTTGCACCGAAATGA
The DNA here is from genome assembly GCA_030014345.1 of Clarias buthupogon. Classification (NCBI taxonomy): domain Eukaryota; kingdom Metazoa; phylum Chordata; class Actinopteri; order Siluriformes; family Clariidae; genus Clarias; species Clarias buthupogon. The sequence goes on from JAQMYK010000003.1 coordinate 10,361,864, forward strand.
GAAATGGGACTGCACCGCACGGAGCAGCTGCTATAAGCACAGAGAGAGGGGGAAAAACAGTGAATGCTGGAGTCTTACAGAAATATTTATTATGAGTGAATATCAGCACTATGGTTAGCACAGAGCACACACACACACACACACACACACATACAAACACACTGCGCTTTAAGGAGGCAGTGGTACAGCAAATCTTTATGAATGCATAAAAACATACATATTCTCTTTAAGCATGGCAAAAATAAATAAATTAGTTTTAAAAAATGTATAAACGGAGCCCCTCACAATGCCCTTTCACTCATACAAAATCTTGTCTGTGCCTATCCATTATCAAGAAATATCCCCCTGAGACCTTGCCGTTATTAATAGTGTTATTCATTAAATATTACTCTTGTCAAAGGCGAAGCATAATACTGGCCTGGAGACAGGAGCCCAGATCCAGGAGTAAGCCGAATTAATTTTCTGGAGCAAACGCCCCGTTTCCGCAAATGACATTCTGTACCGTTAGCATTTTAAATGTGACACAAATGGCACTCAACACAATTTAAAACCCAAACAGTGGCTCTGAGTGGCCCTGGCATATGGTCTAGCTATGCCTCTGAGTAGAACACTCACCAAAGCAAAGGTCAGCGTGGTGCCAGCACGTGCTCTTTCCCAAGGCTGGCTCTCTCTCTCTCTCTCCCTCTCTCTCTCAACATGGTCCATGAGAATGACTTATGCGCAATAACATTCAAACACATTCCTCCAGCACACTGGCAAAGTGCAAAATGAATGCAGAGAAATGGAAAAGACTCAGTGCCCTGAATGACCAGAGAAACAGAAGAGTGCACCTGACGCTTTTTTTTTCTCTCGAGCTTGTTGCTATGCTGTAGTACAGGGCGGTTAATAACTGAAACTGAATTACTCTACATAATTACTTTTTCTGAGATTAGATCCAATTAGATTCATTTTTGTTTTTAGGGTGAAGATTTTAAAGGCATCAGTTTATGGGAATCTATTTCTACTAAGACATTTCCATAGTTCCAAGTGTTTTTTTTTTAACCACTTTTCAAGTAAACTAATTATATTTGTGCAGTTAGTAATTACCTATTTCAAAGTTATCAAAAAAACTAAAAAATATATTATTTTTCTTATACCGGTCTTTTTCCGGAAATCTTATGAAATAGTGAAAATTTTCAAATAAAGCTAATCAATGAACTAATTTATGAACGTGTCATGATGTTCTGGATATGTTCTATCTATCTATCTACCTGTCTATCTACATACATAGATACTGTACTTCCCTACCTACAGTACAGTCCTATAATATATATTTTTTATTTGCATACTGTATTTGTCATTCAGATCACCAAACTAATTCATAACCTGAGTAAATACAAAATGCAGTTTTTAAATTTTTGTTTCATTTATAAATGGAGAAAAGCTGTCCAAACCTGGCCTATGTGAAAAAGTAATTGCTCCCTACAGCTAATAACTGGTTGTGCCACCATTGATGACAACAACATCAAGTTTGTGATAACTGGTAATGTGTCGTTCATATCGCGGTGGAGGAATTTTGGATCACCCTGTAGAATTGTTTTAATTTAGCCACATTGGAGGAGCAAGAACATGCCAAAGCATGTGATTTAAATCCGGCATTACTTTTTCACATAGGGGCAGGTCGGTTTGGACGGGTTTTTTTTTTTTTTTTTTTTTAAATGAATGAATGAAATCATAATTTAATAACCAAATAAAAAAATTTATTTACTAGGGTACTAAAAATTGGTTGATGGTCGCAAACATTTAAATGTGGCAAATATGCAAAAAAAAAAAAAAGTCAAAAACCAGCAAGGGGCAAATACTTTTTCACAGCACTCTACTGTATCTATCTATCTTTTATTTTTAAGAAAACGCTCCACATAAAATGACACCCTCCAGTTTACACCTGCACTGATTAACCAATTAATTAATATATATCATAATTAAATTGTTACATGTATTTATCACTAGATAATTTTATTGAAAATAGTTGTTGAATGATATCTTACAACAATAATAGCATCTACTATATACTATAGGTGTGCTGATTGATCAGAAGTTTTTAATTAATTCAATATCGCAGCAGTTTTACAAGTAGTTCTGGTTGTAATACAAAGCGTTTGTTTTAATACATTATTTATTTCTATGATAACAACTCAGTCACAGATCCTACATGTTTGTAATAGTCAAATGGTTAAGCGGATCCCTGTGGAAAAGTATTTGAGATAGAGGCCGTTGCTTTTGTGGCTTCTGGCTAAAATTACTAGAGCTTTTTTCATTTCTTTTTAACTTAAGAGAAAGTGAAGAACTGTAACTAAAGATTAAAACACTTTGTGATTTGATTTATCAACTTCCAGGTGAAACCTGGCATCTTGAGGGGTCTTTGATTGTTTTCATTTAACACCTTTCAGCTTTCTCCAGTAAGATGAAGCAGTTCATAATCAGTGAATTATATTCTTTTTAAGCAGTGTATAATCTTTCATATTATTTTTTATAAATTAAGCACAAATAGTTTACTAAATGACAAGTACAGTATGTAATGCTGTAAACAACCATAATAAAAATCACTCTCAATAGGAAGTTTCACAACTTTCACTTTCATTCTGTTTAAGGTTTGGTTTGTATGAAATCTAGACCATGTTGATTTCCACCGCACTTGCACATAACTATAAAAGTCATTACAGAAGCTTCAAAATGTGTGTCAGCAACAAACAATAGCCTGCCACATATGATAAAAAAAAACTAAGTGTAATTTGTCTCAAAAATGCCAAACCTATTATTTAATTAATTTTGCAAACATTCCATCATTCATTAAGATCTACTGCCCAGACTCTGCTCTGAAGAAAGGCAATCAGAAACTGTAGCCAAGCATTTTGGCTAGCAGCGCATAATAGCCTTATAATTAAAACGGGCCTTTAATCAATGCTAAAGCGGAATATTTATTTGTTTCTATTTAGTCCTTAAATGGCATAGCTAATGTATTCAAGTCTAATGTCATAGAGGCAGAGGTTGATTTGTCTTTCCATCCTCCTTTACATATTCACAAGTGACAGGGGGGAAAAACATGTTCGTCTTGTAGCCAAACTGACGAGCGAGCATAGAGCACATACAATACGGAGTGTAGGTGATCCTGGAGAGCCAGCAATAAGCAGGCCTAATCCTGTTGACTAAGAATGGGCGCAGGGAGCCATGCCAGGATGCGAAGAGAGCTCGGTTTGTTGAATGCGCTGGGGAAATCCTCGCTGTGGCACGGTGGCCCTCAATAAGCATCCTCTTCTGCCAATGGGCACCAGTGCTAGCCTGGCACACCTAACAATCAACAACCCGTCTCCTCCCTCCCACCTCTCCCTGAGCATGTCCAGGCCAATTTTCCCACTCTGACTTGGAAATGTGGGATTTTCATAAATTATAACATTAAAATAGAGTTGCAAATTGACTGCGGGATCTGTTTTCGGTCAAGATTTTGCCATATTTTTTGGTTATTCACAGCCTTTAAATTTGAAGTCACACAAATATATGAAATAGATCATTATCATCATACCTCGAGGTGAACTCAAATCCAGTTCTTAGAAATTCTACTAATTTTGAATAGGTTTTACCTCCTGCTAGAAGGAAGTCGAAGTTCAGTACTGAGTGAACAGGCCACACATGCTGTTGAACCTCCATTACCAAGAAATGCCACAATATTATTAGAGACATGTGACATTTTTGCTTTGAGAGACAGCCTCCTATTGTTCCTCAGAGTGTATATGTCAGTCTAATACCCTTAACTCTCGACTCGACTAGCAGCTCAGTGTCATACGCACGCCCATTCAATACACTGCAGAGCCGTACTGACTTAATGCCAAGCTTCTATTAGCCATGTAAAGATTTTCTTAAGTCATTACAAGAGTGTCACCAGTTAATGAGATGACAGAGATTATAGTGATCTAGAGAAGCACAAAGGACATTATTATGAACCCCCTCCCTCTTTTTATTCGAACTTTCCTTTCTTCATGCTTCTCTCTTCAGCAATGATTGAATATTAGCCGATTAATCAGCTCTGCCGCAGGTTAAGAGAGCTAAACGACTGAACAGCTTCCTCTGTGCCCACCAGGCCACGGCTTGGCCATTAGGACAGAGGGATATGGGCAGGGGAATGAAGGTCCTCGGGGGCTTGTAAGTGGAGCCGCCTGTTCCCCAGCAGCCCTGTAAAATCATTACTCCCTTTCCCTGCTTGGTCTTTATGAGCTGTGTCCTGATGGCCTAACAGACAGACCAGCACCTTCACTCTACTGACCGTAGATCAGACATTCTCCCCGGTAGACACTGGGACAGGACGAGAACACCTGACTTAATCGAACACCAGGCGATTGAGTTTACACCGCAGTTCAGAGGGCACCTCAGCAAAGGAAGATATTTGCATCATGAGTTGGGATTTCATAGCACTGGATCGTAGGAGCTCTATAGGATTGGATATGGCATCTAAAACCCACTTCAAATACTGACAGAAGCCACATAATTCAGCAGGGTTTTCCCTTTTATTTTTTGTTGTTGTTATAAAATTTTTTTCTTTTTTTCAATAGATCTGCCTGGCCAACTCTAACTTACGAGTAAAGACTCATAGAGGGAGTGGTTAGCACCAAATTTGGCCCCATACCAGTCAGGAAATAGGGCCATATGGCCATGCTGCACAGAAAATGTCCATACTACAGAAAATAGGATATGATGCGTTTAAAGAAAACAGGACCTCATACAAGCCAGAGAGATAGAGCCCTGTACAAGTGCCAGACAGAAAATAGGACCATTCATCAGTAAGAAAATAAAACTGGCTACTGCTCAGAATATAGTACCCAACAGTCAGATAAAATGACGTACACCATACATCCAATGTTCTGCTAGAGGATTGGACTGTAATGAGCTCCATGTAGAGAGTGCACTAATTTACTGGTATAGAGTGGAAGAAACTTACCTGTTAGACATCTGAGTTCAGTCTCACTGCCTGTGTTAGTGCAAGTAATGACAGCATGATCAGTTCCTGTGTGTTTAGTGTATGAAATCTGCTGCTTGTCAAACAAACATCAGTATCACTGAGTGCGTGTGAATGAGGATGAGTTTACATGAACAAATGAATATTCATTATTTGTGTGTGTGTGTGTGTGTGTGTGTGTGTGTGTGTGTGTGTGTGTGTGTGTGTGTGTGTGTGTGTGTGTGTGTTGGGGACAGCCCGGGGCCCGGCAAATGTGAGCAGATGTCAGAGTAAGTGAGCAGGGAGTTGGGAGAGAGAGAAATGTGCCGGGCCAACGCTCTAATTTACGCATGAGTGGCACTGCACCACAGATATTTACATTTAAATTGATGTTTCAGATACTTAATTAAAGACGTGGACTGGGCTCTTCTGGTCGCCGGCGGTTTCTTCCTCATCCTCCTCCTCCTCGCCGTAGCCAACAGACCACTCACTGGAACCTAGAGCACTTTCCCAAGCCCATGTGAATATTTTACTAGAGTCACTTTAATGACAATGGTCCCAGACCTCTTTATGGTAATTTGGGAGAACATTGCTGAAGACACAATGCCCCCTGGTGGATTCTAACTCCACCCCTAGTTAAGCAACACTGCTGTTACTAATGTCACACAAATGTCCGTTTTTTCTTGAATTTTTCTATTGTTCGCCTGTCTGCTCTGATGAAGACCCAGTGCTGCCCAGAGAGGAAAAGTCTGCGTGTGTGTGTGTGTGTGTGTGTGTGGGAGGGGTTTTTATATTAATACACTGGGCACATAGTCTGATGATGAGGCAGCTCCTATGGGGCCAGAGCTATAATGCAGTGGCACTCCAACCCTGATGAACTGTAGTCCCAGCATGTCTCTCTGGTCTCCTGCTTTGGCCCTCCGAGGGGCCCATGACAACCCACAAGACATCCTCCTCAACCACTTACTCCCAAACAGCCTTTTAATAGAGTTTAAAAGAGGATTATTAACATTACCTGCTAATTATGTTAAGGACCTAATTAGAGAAAATGGAAAAAAAGGCCTTTTTAGGTCTAATTAGGTTTTCTTTTTAAGTACACTGATAACCAAGGGAATGCCAAGATCTCTGTAGAAATGAGAGTGCAATGAGCCAGTGAGAGGCTCCTTCGGAAAAGAAGTTAACCCTCTCATCAGCAGAGCTGACTCTATTAACAGCGTCCTGGCAGAGTGCAATTACCACCCAAATCGTTTATTTAGGATGTGTTTATCTGGAGTGGGCTGCATCATTTAGCGCATTATAAACTCAATGCTGGTTTCATTAGCGATTACAGTCAGTGGGTGGTAATACCTGCTTGGTACAGCCAACTGAGGACTGATGCTATCAGAGCGGAGACAAATTACATGGATGGGATCTCATTTTTTTAGGAGCCTATCACAGTTACCACTGTTTCTTCAACTCCCCGCAGAACATATTCAGGATTTTCAACATTTCAACATGAAGTCTGCGTACACACACCGGAAATACACACATATGAGCATCTCTCACTCTCTCTCTCTCTTTCTCTTTTTGTCTCTCACTCACACACACACACACACACACACAGAGTAACCCAGAGAATATTGTACAGCCGAAATCCACAGGAATGGTGTTGTTGTGATGTTGTATTTGATACTGTGAACAATATGACAAAAACATTATACAATGAAGGATGATACATGACATGAATCAAGAGATTTTAGGTTTTTCTCAAAAACTGACAGGAATGCAGCAGCAATTCTGCATTAAATCTATATATTTTGTACTTTAAAAAGATGAAGTGCACAATTTTAATTAAATTGTATCCTTAGAAATAGTTGGTAATATTTTAATTAGAAACAATATAAAATATATATATACTGTATAGGCGGCACGCTAGTAGTTAGCACGGTGGCCTCGCACCCCTCAGGTTGAGGGTTCGATTCCTACCTCGGGTCTTTGTGGAGTTTGTGTATTCACCCCCAGCTTGTGGTTGTGGAATAAAAATACATAGCAATATAATAAAATAAATGTAAGAATGTGCCTAATATCTGAGAAAATGTTTAGTTTACAATCACACTTATGTTTTACTGACATATTATTTAACCCTACTGTCCAAATGCATGAACGACTTTATCTATTGCAGCATTTTGTATGTAACATGTACAGAATGCAGTCCAATAATAATTTGATTTAAATCAACCATTATAAACAAACAAATAAGAATGTATTTGTAGGATACACTTGGAGTCATAGGAATAAGACAAAGGCTCCCCTCATAGTCCCAGAGCAATGTGAGAAAAACCTCTCTATTTAAAAACACTCAAATTATTCCCATTAATAGAATCTCAGTATCCTCTCCCTCTCTCTCAATGTTTGAATGTTCTCCCCATGCTTGTTGAGTTTCCTCCTGGTACTCCAGTTTCCTCCCACAGTCCAAAAACCTCCAGATTTGGTTAATTTCCAAAATCCCCCCTAGTGTAGAGTATGAGTGAGTGTCTGAGTGTAGGCCTGCTTTTGTGCCCTGTGATGGACTGGCACTCTGTCCAGGGTGTTTCCCGCCTAATGCCCGAGTCCCCTGGGATAGCCTCCAAGCTTCCTTTGACCCTGTACAGGATAAGCGGTATAGGAAATGTGAGAGAGAGAATCTCAGTAATGTTGGCGCTGATGCTTTCCAAAACCAGAATCCATTAATCCCACTCACGAAATAAGTAAAGGACACAACAATGGATTACACTTCATCTAAGGGACGTATCACACTGGTGACAAACCCATCCAGAGTAGAGCCAATGCTTATGCCAAAATTATAATATAATGTAGTTACTGTATGCCTCTGGGTTATACCATGAGACTGATTTTTTACAACTAGGTAACAAATTCAGATTTTTCTCTGATGCCTGGGATCTTTAGTAAACACTGATATTTGAGCTCTGCGTATTAACTAATATTAATGAATACTTACTAGTAACCAGACCTGTTTTCTACAAACCTGACAAATTCATTCATTCATTCATCTTCTATACCGCTTTATCCTGTATTCAGGGTCGCGGGGGCCTGGAGCCTATCCCAGGAAGCTTCGGGCACGAGGCAGGGTACACCCTGGACAGGGTGCCAATCCATCGCAGGGCACACACACATAGCCTGACAAATTGTCTACTGTATTTTATTAGATCCATGTGGTTTTACGCAAACATTCACACAATCATTAAATCAGTAGGTTGAAGTAGAAAAATACTGCCATATCCAACAATACAGGCCACTATTGATACTTTTAGACTAAAACATCTTTACCAAAACCTCTATTTACACATGCTACATTTACAGTACTAAGATACCGCTCATTCAGAGATATTAGTACGCTTTTAAACTGCAAACCACAGAGCTAGCTGTCTGGGAGATTACTGTTACTTTTTAGTGCATACCTTGACATTTATGAAACTTTGTGTCTAGTGTTTTTTAAAAACACTACCAGTAACACATATAGTATTTGATGTCCAAAAATTCTAAGAAGACATGTCAGCAAATAAAAATAAATCTATTTTTTAAATGAATACATAGGACTGTAGAGTGATGCACAATTTAGAAAACCATTTATAATTCATAAATTATATGTATCTTGCATTGCATCTATAACATTCAAACAGTTTCATGGGCCAAAAAGAATGAAGAATCAATAAACCTGTGCATATTGTCAGTGTATTAAAATATAACATTAAAAAAAGTTTTTTCAGGTTAAACAGGGACTTTTTATTGTGCAGAATAACAGAATGCAGTTATAAGAGTTAAAAACTGCCTTTTTGTCTCTATATAATCCCCTACTACACTAATGCACTTATCCCAGCGTTTCACTCATACTTGTGTACCAGTACGCTGGAGCCGTGATCAGACTGGCCACTTGCTGGCCTCTCAGGAGCTCCTTTAATGGCCGAAACATGTAAATCTATTAGATCAATGTCAGGACGGTACAAGGTATGTGGCAATAACTCCCAGACAAGATCCTGTAATAGGCAAGTGGTTTCAAAGGTCAGTGGGCATTGTCCTGAAAAAACAGAACAACTTTGGTGCCAGGCCAGTAAAGGAGTTCCAGGGAGTCCAAAGTTTCAGCAGTGATGATGACATGTACTGTACCAGGTTGTCTGATCATTTCTCCAAACTACTGAAAAATCTTTCTACTGTACCTTTACGGCATCCCGGTTCTAGTGAAATGCCAGGATAAGTGAATTAGTGCAGCAGGGGATTATATAGGGAAATAAAGGTAGAGATATAGTGTTACATATATACAGTAGGTTTAAATATAGTTTTTACTCCCATAACTGTGTTCTGTTATTTTGCACAATCAAAAGTCTCAGGTTTGACTTAAACACACCTCATAGGTAATAAGGATAAATTAACAAAGCATTAGAAACATTGGTTAGGAAAGTTGTTGTTGTTAGTCTTTCGGCTCGCCACAGTGGACCACCTGGTTCGCACATACAAGCCTGGCACGGGTTTTTACACCGGATGCCCTTTCCCTCCCATTTTATTCGGGCTTGGGACCGGCACTGCATCTAGTGGCTGGGGTTTGGACACTGGCTGGGAATCTAACCCGGGCCTTCCGCATGATTAGCAAATTTCATCTCTGAAATTCACTGGCTATTGAAAATATGCTGCTATTGTATACTAGTATAATGACTTAATCAACTTGCATTTGTTATTCTTTTACCTCACACAGGAAGCAAATATATTTGACTTGTATTTTGATAGAAAATAGAAATACTACACCATTTGTAGTGTTGCCATCTACATAGTTACTAGTTACAACATTATTACTATAAGGGTCCAAAATTGTCTGCTGCAATTAAAATCTCCACTGCAATTGTACAGTCATACATTTTCATGTAATACACTGTAATAGGCTGGATAGTGAATATATGTTAATATTTCATTCCATGGCCTAACTTTAGAACTTTAAAACTTGCGGCACTTACCCTGCTTTGATAATATAATTTAAGTCAAAATTCAGTTTATATTAATTAATATATTAGGTCAGATAAATGTTTTTAAAACCTATTTCTACAGTCAAATTTATAATACACTATTTTTACTGTATTGTTCCTATGTAGTTATAGAAAGATTTGTGTAGTTACAGTATACACTGCATTGGTCTTGAATAAAAGACAGTATTGTAAATAGTTTCCCACAATATAAAGCAGGATACAGTATCAAACACATTTAAAATGTTATACTGGTTTGAACACAATGTTTCAGAGTAGAAATTAGAGAAATTCTTCATAGTGTGTATATTATTTATTAGGACTATATACCTAAATTGTTGGTCACACAGTCATATGAGAGCAAACAACATTTGGGCCTTGAGGGGCTGTGGAAGGCTCTGAGAGTGTAGCACGTTTAATGGACCGGCACAGGGGAACCAAAGCGCACACTCTAAATGTTTACTGTTTGCTCAGCCCAACCCTGGCCAGGAAAGACAAGATGAATTTGATGGGTAATGTAAAAATAACAGACAATCATAAATCATGGAAGTGGGAGTAAGTCGATGATGAGAGTTAATCAATACGGGCCCTGATTTTGCCATTGTGCCGAATGGCACTCCATTTATTACCACAGACTTTGAGGAGAAACATTATTCACATTAGAGTATGCATGGAGTCACAGGAGAGGGTGCTCAGTCACTATAGCAGCAGTGTGCTTGGAGCCTGCCCAAACTGTAGCCATCATCCTCATACATGCCTCTGAGCTCTCTAAGAAAAAGAAAGGCCTATCCCAAAGCCAAAAAATAATCATTTGTGCTGTTCCTTGGTGTTTTGACAAGTGGGATCTAAAGAATCATCACAACAGTCAATTGTGTTCAATTATATATACACACACATTCATATTACGGAAGTTTTTTTCTGCTTTCTGTAAGATGGAGGAAACAGATCTAGATGATTTGAGTTAGCCAGGCTGTAGCTCTCAAGGGAAATTGGACCAAGGGAGAGCAAGCTGATTTACTCTAGGCTCACTCCGTCTGCCTGATGCAGCACAAGAAAAGAAGCGGTGCAGGGATTGGAAACCCCAATCTGTTACCCCAAACACTAAAGGACAGGGCTGATGCACAGGACCCAGGATGATACCTTATCCCCTTCATCTCGGGGTTCCTTTCACTCGGCTGCTGCTTTCCCATGCGGCAGTCATTTTTCCTCTGTCTCCCAGTCCCCTGGTTGGAGTGGGATGTATGGCTTTATTTCAGCTGTGCTGGAGTTTCATTGGATTTCTATTGCCCTGTAACAGGAGAGCATATTTGAGATTCATCAAGAGCCAATTTCATTCAGGATTCATGAAGTCCGCATCAGTCAGAATGCCAAAGTAGGTTGAGGTCTGTGTGGTCTACATGTGGGGCACATTATGGCCCGCTAGGTCAGAAAGATAAATCTTTGTCTTAACAGAATCGACTGGTATTTCTTTCTCAGATTTATACATTTGGTACTAAGTATTTCAACATAGATAAATATGCGAGAAGTAAATACACACCCATCGTTTTATAATAAACTGTGTGCACCAACATTTGTTGCCATTTTTCTGGCTTCTTAGTGCAAACTATAAAACACCTGCAAAAAAGGTCTACAGAGGACTGTATCATGGTCTTTTTTTGTGTGCTTATGATACTTTATATATACTACTTGGGGTGTTTCTACCTAAAGATGAAAAATGCTCTCACAATGTGATTTAGTAAACCCAAGTGACTGCAAGATTGATGATACAAGGACACGCTATAAAAATATGGAAGTATGGATATGGTCAATTTCTGCTAGTTGAAGACAATATTGTATCATTTACTAAGTTTTAAAAAATGAGGCTTATTTAAACAATACCTTAGAGGTTGTGTTGTATTTTTGTATTTATACTAATTCATTTTAAGGACATCTATTGTGTATTAATTTCTATGTAATTGTAGCACTTTAATTCATCCTTAATTTTCATAAATATCATTTTTTTCATTTTAAACCTGAAGATCACAACATGCTGTTGTTCACAATCTAAAGAGAAACTCTCAACAAAACAGTGCAATGATTTGGGCTGAAAACCAAGTATTTTGTTGGTTTGCCATAAAATGCACACAAGCAACCTGCTTATCGAACCAACATACACACACACTGACACACACTCCACTGCCTCACTTTTTTTTCTCATCCCCTGCTCCAACCCACTCGTCCTGACCTCTGAAAGCAGTTAGAAATTTCACACAATATCCCAGCACAGCAGTGGCTGTAGCATCGCTGGGAGCCAATATGTTTCCATAATTGGGCCTGTAGTGGGGGCAGAGTCCAAGGCAATTAATCCTTTCCTCCTCTGTTGTTTTGCGGCCGGATGGCAGTGACAGGGTGCAGAGTAATTGGACAGGAGCGCCCTTGTCCCCTCCGCTTTACATTAATATCCCTCCACCTAGGCTCTAATCCTGGCCGGGCCACTAGCAACACCGCTCACACCACCCTCTCACTGGTCAAGTGCATGCTACGTCCACACACATATGACCTGCACTGAAATGAAAGCGAAACAACGCTGAGATGGAAATGAGAAGGACAAGTGAACAAGGACGAAACCGAACGAGACAAACCACCCACTGCTTCAAAGTCTGAATGTATGCAGGCTTTGTATACCTGCCTGTACACACAAGTTCTGTGTGAAAAATGTTTAAAATATCTGGGGGGAAAAATACTATGCTGGTTTCTTCATACTAACATTTTCACTAGCATGTTTCCTACAAAAATACAGAGGTGTAAAGAGTACCTGAAAACCATACTTGAGTAAAAGTACAGATACCATACTGTAAAAATGACTCCATTACCAATTCCAATAAGACTTGAGCAAAAGTCTTAAAGTATCCGATTTTAAAAGAACTTAAGTATTTTACTCGTACTGAATGTAGGCTCAAAGAACACCAAG
>JAQMYK010000003.1:10376304-10391901 GCA_030014345.1 Clarias buthupogon
TGATAATAATACATCTAATTGTAATAATTTTAGATGCATAATATCTGGTTATTTCGCGTTGATGACGTCATATGTAAGTAATATGCGGCCCGTGAGACTTGAACTTGGACATAGTGCGGCCCACTGCAGAAAAAGATTGAGAACCACTGCTCTAGTGTGTACTAAAAACAAAAGTGAATGAGTTAGAATTAGAACTAACACACATTGAACAATCACTTCTACTGAAATTACTCCAACACAGAAACTAGAAAGGACATTGGAGGTGGATTAATCAGTTGTTGTGGGTTGAAGTTATATTTTTGGGAAGGTGCATGTCAGGCTACGCAAGAGCTACTTCATTGACTTGATGCCAAAGGATAAATCAGGCTGTAGTTACGTCATACCTCCAGGGTTGGGGGGGAGGGGGGGGGGTTTGAATCTCACCTAGTCTGTTTGCATGTTCTCCCTGTGCTTGGTGGGTTTCCTTCCACAGTCCAATTAGCTTGTAGTGCATAAGAGTTTGTGGGCTTGTGCTCTGCAATGGGTTGACACCTCATAAAGGGTGTCCCCTTTTCCCCCTGAGTTCCCTGTGCTAAGCTCCTGGTCTCCCCAACCATACATAGAAAAAGCAGTATGAAAAACAGACGCTGGTTAATTGTAATCTTATGGTAAAAAATACAAAGTACATCTACTGTAAATAAATCCAAGATGTATTTGCTTGCTAAAATGTCTATTTTTATGCAATAAAAAGTGTTATTCTCTACTTCAGTTATTTTGTTAGAAAATGTTAATTATCTAACAAGCCCTCAGACCTCAGACTACAGTATTTATTTCAGAGAGATGTGTGTGTCAGGATAAGAAGGGAAGCATGTAATGTTATGGTCTGAGGTTGTTTCAGTTGCTCAGGTCTACTATAGGCTCAGCAACGCTACACGGCAATAAAATAAAGTCAGCTGATGACCTGAATGTACTGAATGAGCAGGTTATCACATGAGTGGAGTTATTCTTTGCTGAGGGCACAGGTATATTCCAGGACTCATGAAAGAGTCCTTCTGGGAGCATGAGGAATCATTTTCACAAATGAACTGGTCGCCGCGTTGTGTGCTGTAATCAAAGCTACAGGTGATTGAATGAAACGTTAAGATTGTGTGACTTTTTGTTTTTTGTCCAGGCAATGTAGTTCAACACATATTTTTATCTGATATTAGCTACAACTTTTTAGGTTATATTCCAAGCAAACATTATTTGTGACTGTGTAACACAATGGAGCTCTTACCTGCCCAGTAGGCTAGCTAATACATTTCTAAATTCTTTTTCCCTAATATAATGAACATTCTGTATAAAATAATTTTGAACATTAACCTTTTGCAGTGGACGACAGGACATTTATTAGTGCCCTGCATATTCTCCACTATGCTGTCAGACATGCAGCGCCAGGTCGCTGGAGAAAGTGTTGGCAAGACAAAATGGCAAAATTGCAAAAACCCAAAATAGTGCACTATATAGTTAATAGGGTGCGATTTCAGACATAAGGTAAGCATTGAGAACTTAACACCAAAAACTAAAACAGGAAAGCAGTGCAGTTCTGGTTTGAGCTGGGACATGGCCAGATGTGCTATAAAGAAAGTGTTGGAAGTGTTTTCCAGATTCACAGCACAACAGAGACATTGAGCAGCAGAGTTGCTTGGAGAAAAATCAGCATCAAAAATACCCTGAATTACTTTTTTTCCACTTAAAAATGGTCACTGGAGATTATTTTATAGGTGAAAAAAAGAAACTAAACAGGTCATTTGTATGATATGAGAAGACTGTGACTGTTTTTTTTGACTGTGACACTGCATTCAAGCACTTTAGCATGTCTAAAGGGTTTCCCCAGCAGTCAAGGTTCATACTTAGAAAAATGATATTGCAACATTACAACTAATACTTCCTTTCTCACTATTCCTCTGCAATTCTATACAGACACATATTCTCTCACTCACACACATTCTATCTTTTCCTCTCTCTCTCTCACTCCGTTTTGTGGTTTCTCTCTAATCTCCTCCAGCAACTCTTATAAGCCTAGGTGCACTTCAAAAACAAATCAATAGAGGTATAATAGCACGGAGCATGCTTTGTAATTTTTATATCATTAGTTTTCTTTCTATCCACATTTCTAATGCCTGAGCTGAAGGGGAGGGGGAATACAGTAAAGTGCCCTCATAAAGTTTATTTAGTATTCTATGAATTTCAGATCAGTTATGTTTTATAATGACTTAGCAGAGGTGGTGGTGGTGGTGGGAGCGAGGGGAGGGGTACAGGTGGCGATGGGAAAGGCAGAGGGAGAAAAGGGAAAATCAATACGAGTAGCACACTTTTCCGCAGCATGGCGGAGAGGGGATCTATTGTGGAGGAATTATGATTTATGTCAGGGGTGGAAGGGCCGTCAGGGTGCGGCAGGGACGGAGGTGTGCGCCAATAGTGATTAATGCCCCCCTTTCGTCCCGGAGACAGCTGAGCCGCACTACCCCCCTACCCCAACCCCTCCACTTACATCCCCCTTTATACCACTACTATACCCTTTTCCATTCCAGCCACAGAGGCATCCAGGCCTTTGATACCGCACCTCTCTGCAACAGTTTTCCTCACTTTTCCTCCCTATCGCTCTTTCCTTCTCTGTCTCTCACAATGTGGCAGGCCGCACTGGTCATGATAGATCTGCGGCTCCTCAGCTGTGCAGCTGCAGGACAGGGCGGTCACTTTTAAGCTGGACGTCTGCACTTTGTCTCTGCCAGCGCTGTCACCGCTTTCCACCCTGGAGATGGAGTGAAGGAAAGGTGGACAGAGAGAGAGATGGACAGAGAAAGAGTGCCAGTGATGAAGGCAAATGAAAAGATAGAACAGGCCTCAGTGACTGGCGACAGAAAGAGAAATGAGGTGCTGCCGAACGCTTGAAGACATGGTAACTCACAGCAGCATGGGCAGCATTTAGCGGTTACTATATGTTTTTAAACCGATACAAATTATATTTAGTGGGAATGGGATGTTAGATATTATCTTAAAAAGACATGTTGAAAAGGAACTCTTGCCAGTCCTAACGCATGATGAACCTCCTGTTAGCATGGTAAACTAGCTAGCATTTTTCATAGGTTTAGGAATATACGGTTTCAATATCATGTTATTTACTTTGTTGTAGTCTCAGGAAATTATTTAATAGAAGCCTATATAACAATATAGAAATTTAAATTTTGTTAATCAGTAAAATAAAATTTATTCACTGGCTAATTAACAGCTAATAATTGCTAACTAGCTTAGGGTAGTCACATGATGATCACATGGCTGATTTCATTGCTTTCTTCAACATTAGTAAAAAGTGATGAAATATATGACATAAACATTGCTCTTCATCTAAATAGCTAAGCTAGCCAGCTAGATAGCTTAGCACACAAGTTCAGTCACACAGGAAAAATAAATAAATAAATCATGTGACCCTCCAATAATTCTATTCAGCTTATATTGTAACATTACAATGCAAATTATTATGTAATTTTTTTTATTTTTTTTATACAAATGTCTTTGCTTTAATTAAACTATTAGGACTTTTATTCTATTTCTATTTTTGTTCATCCAAAAGAAGTTAACTGTTTACAAATCAAATCTTTAGTTTAATTGTGCTCTCTGTAAAATAATTAGAGCAAAGTCAAGAATGACTGCATTAAGCATATGTATTATTATTATTATTATTATTATTATTATTATTATTATTATTATTATTATTATACATTACATATATCTCTCTAGCACACTTTCTAGGTCAATGTACATAAATAAATACATACTTAAATACTGTACAAAACAAGGACTAAATTATAAATTAATAGTTTGTTAGTCATCAGTGACATATCCACATCATATGTACAGTAGGTATTTAACACTGGATTAATGTTCATTTCAGTGCTGATTTAATAATTTCTGCATATCTTTTAGGAGAGTTCAACTATTGTGTGTGTGTGTGTGTGTGTGTGTGTGTGTGTGTGTGTGTGTGTGTGTGTGTGTGTGTCTAATTATTTCAGTTTTCATTCATACCACACAAAAACACCCATATTAACCTCCATTTAAGTCATGAAAAGACTATGAAGCACTCGCCGTTTATATTCAATATACTCTCATTCCACTTAAAAAAACCCACACAGCTGAAATTGAATTTCAGACGAGTCTCACTGCTCACATTGAGGTATATTCATACGCGTTTGTGTGATGCTTTGCGGGAGGCACTGAAGAGGAACCATCTTGTTGAAAGCATTCTCTGGAACACCTTGATTATCACACGGAAAGACGAGGTGCCCTGTGAACTACTCTAATGTCTGGAGGGACTGAATGAGGCTGGTTTCGGATGTATGATTGTGGCCTCGCTCATATCATAGACATAGAGTGTGTACAGTGATGTTGCAATGGTTTGTCTCAGCCCCTAGAGGGCAAGCATAGGTCACCTGAGTGAGACAGAATCCTAAAACAATGGCTTTAATAAAGATGAGACAAATGAGACAAAAGGCATGCAGGGAGACAAAGTGATGACCAGTTGCTCTCTGGATGATACGCAGACGGCTGAGGGAGACGGAACGATTTTACAGGTACTGCTGAGGGAAAGCGAGAGTAAAACAATAAGGAAGAACGCGAGCTGAAAGAATAGAGGTGCAAAGCAAGGAGGGCACTGGGTACAGAAGCAAGGCTGAGGGGAAATAAGGGAGGGAACATGGCTGAAAAGCTCATTTCCACCCTCCACTGCCTTCCTCTGCCTAGTGTAAAAGATTACCCTACAGCAGCAGTCGAGAGGGGCTCACTCCCTCCTCTGAGGAAGGGGAGAAGCATGGATACAAATCACACACTCGCACATACATATACTGTATATACACACACATATTTATATACTCACATATGATCACATTCTCTCCAATATTCAACTGAACTCAACATACTAACTGACAAGAGGCATGACATATTCGATGACATTCCCAAATACATTTTTATAACTGAGTAATATTACATGCACACACACACACACACACACACACACACACATTGGAGATGTTTACACATATAAAATACTAATAATTTCACCGTACTGATGTTCATATAAGGTCATAAATATAACTCAATCTTCCCTAAAGTTAAATAAATCCATACCATAGTTTGTTTAGAAACAGGATTAACCAATCCAGGATTAACCAATCCACAAGCAGTGGCCAAAATGAATTCCAGACTTCCACTGTTACTCGCCACCTTCAGATCCTCCTATTTCCAACTCATCCTACAACCAAACATACACAAAAGTGAATTTTCAAAGCCTCAACGCAGTTTACAGGTGAGCTTGATAGTACAACATTCCTGTTTCGCTTAAGGTGTAATCATGTTCAAAATCAGAGTAAGGTCCAATGGAAGGGATGTCACCACTATCACTGGGAACAATGAAGCAGCATAATCATGCTACCTCCTCGCTCTCTGACCTTCAGCTGCAGCTCAGTACGGTAATTAAGAATTAGAGAATGAAGCAGTGTAAGACGATGCACGTGCCAGCCTTGAACATTCGGCCTTAGACATAGTGCAATTGTAGGCAGCTGTACCCTGACCAATCAATAGCAAATTTTTGGAAAGAATAGAAAGCAGTGAAGAGGAACAATGTGAGCATCATCATTTGCTGACATACAGCCATTCCTGACTGTTTTGTTGAGCAATGACCGTGCCTTATTTAAACCCAAATAATACAATATTAACTTGACCACATTGGCTCCAGCTTTATTTTATCTTCATAGATCTCACGTGAACTTGACCATCTAGTCTACAGCCCTCCTCAGCATTTCTTCCTTCTGCATCTTTTAAAAACCTCAAACCAAGGCAACTTCTGACAAAGCACCAAATGTAAGATGCATGTCCAACATACAGATTCGACATCCCATCTCTTATCAATTTAAACTGAAAGCGCATGGTAGCCAAGTGCCAAATGTAATGGATGAATTTTCTGATTACAGAAGCTGACCTTTAACACGGCAAAATCCCATAAAATACATTTGCAGGTTTTTGATTGGGACTGTAGCAAACACATAAAATGAATTTTCTGTCAAAGGGGAGATCATTACAGCAATCGCTTGCTCTATGTTAGTTTAAAAAAAAAAAAAAAAAAAAAAGCAAACACAAGCCTAAAGGTACACAGTATTAACTGTGAATAATAATATCATATAATATATCAATAGCAAAGGAAAAAAATGCTTTGCCATTCATACAAAATTTCTCTATATGATTTCACTACACTATATATAGGCTGCTGTCTGATTTGAAGGGGGCAGCTGTGTGCCACTAGGGTTGCTGGGTGCGATTTGACAGTTTGACCCAATTTTCAGGCTGCTATTAGTGTTGGTGTTAGAGTCTCTGTGGGCTGGCAGAAAGACGGGTGAAAAAGATGGGGGTGAGGGGTAAGACTGAACCTGCCCACACACACACACACACACACACACACACACACACACACGTACACACACACTCACGCACACACACACACACAAACGGCAACGGAAACCTCTTTCGGGCACTGTGTGGAGGTGCAGAGCGACAGAAAATAGAGTGGATCCCAGTGGTACCACTATTAGAGCCTGCGAATTATAGAACTATTAACCAGAATTGTAACTTCCAATTAAAAGATGATTCAACATTGAAATCTGATGGATGAATTTTGATTAAATGGAGACCCCATTAGGAGCTAGGGGAGATAGACTTCACTGGGCTTCGGCTCTAGTTAAGAGGCAATGGTCTAATAAAGATTTCTGTCTTTTTGGCAAATTAAGGTTAATTACTTTAAATAATATGGCTGGAAGCACACTAAAAAGGAGACATGCATTATTCTCAGGACACATGTAACAGATGTAGCAGGTATACTGGAAGACTTTACAGGCAGGTATAGGCCAGATACACACAGACACACCCCACTTTGATGGACAAGCATGCACACACAGACATACACACACACACACACACACACACACACACATTCCACAAATGGATCTGGAGCCATGAGCTTAACTGCAAATATTTCAACAGCTAGTTTTATTAGCTGAGCCGTCTTAACGATGACCTCCTGTTCAGTAATCCCAGGGACATATGGGGAAGAGCAAGAGCACCATCTGGGAGGGGGAAAAACTAAAGAGGAAGTGTTACCCATGTTTTGTATGTATAACAGGGTGGATTTGACTTTAAATGTATATGGATATTAGAGTAGCATGCAGTTATACATATGTGTACATGGTTTGGACCAATTCTATTAATTATATAAATGCCAGACACATGATGTCCAATTAAGCTTACGTGGATTTTAGAGTTGGCACCAATACCAGAGATGCTTTAGGGCTAGAAATGATCACTTAGACTCAAAGACCTATAAAAAGCTAACACCTTCTGTTTGTGAACAGGTCATGAGCAGCACTGGACTCATCAGGGATGAAACAACTTGGGTGGTGGGTGGAGGGGGGGGAGGGTGGTGTCTAAGGGGACTTCAGCATGTTACACACACTATGACTGTTTCCCATGATCACTGATGTCCATTATCCTTTATAGCATAGAATACATTTTCTATAACAGTAGCCCTGTCAGCAAATTAAGCCATAAGACATATCACAGGTTCCTATTAATGCGCTTGTTCTCATATGTTATCATTCCTAGAAATAAAGTTCAAGTTCTTACAAAGTTATACAGTGCTTAAATTGTAATTTGCATAATGCAAATTTTTCAAAGAAAGCTCCAGTGTCAGCGATTAGTTACAATCAGACGTATTGCAAATTTGAAGCTATGGAATAAATCAAGGTGCGATTGAAAGACTGTTTGTATTTAATGTATTTTATGTTTGCATTTTATTTGTATTCCAAGCTTATTTTCCAATAGCAGCACACTTTATCATCATTTATTTCTTACTTATTACTCATACTTCTCACTAGTGCAATTTCGGTTTTTATGCGATTAATTGTGCAGCACTACTTATCAGTAGCTTGTAAGCTGGATGCTACAATAGCTAGACAAAGTAGTTACATAAGCTCTCACAATCACAACAGCTAGTAAAATACTAGCAGAGATGCCTCTGCGTCTAATTAGTCTTTCTTGTTACCAATTTGTAAGGAAACGATTAAAGAAGAGCTATTTCACACATATGACCTTGCAGTGACCTTGACCTGTTTCAAAAATCCAATCAGCTTATGTGATGGTTACACCGATATTTACAGGGAAGGATGCACAGACAACTCAAAACGTTATGTCTTCACTTGAATATTTAAAATACAGTAATACTTATTTAGATTAATTCAACTTTTCTGTTAACAATTTCTGTAAAAGTCTCCTCTCAACTTTAATATATTCCATTAGCACTGAATGCTAATATTATTTTTACCAAAACATATAACTTTTACATTTATTTCTGTATATTACATTACTATTTTGATACATGATATTGGTATTTATCTTACTTTGGGCTATTTTGTATTACAGTATGTATGAAATTAATGATCAGTGCATTTGCAAATTCTATTGTAACTGTGATAATAAACAGCTGAAAGTGTCTTTGGTGAGACACAGTTTTGATTTCTGATCATGTCTGCCATTAATTAGCCAAACACAAGAGGGAGAAATAGACACACAGCTGGGACTCTTGAATCTCTCACAGTCTGTATAATATAGAGTAAAGACAACTCACATTTATTTACTGTGGAATTTGGCCGACGCTTTATCCAGAGTGACTTATAGAAGTGCTTCAAAGACAAAATATATAATGCATGACCAAAAAGAATTGTACCTACATATTATCATTTTAATGAACCACCTTTAGTTTTGATTACAGTACGTATTTGCGAGGCACTATTTCAACAGCCTTATGCATTATCAAAGTCACAACTTTTTATTTGAATCCATAGTTGCATTCTTTTTTTGGCAGAGATCTTGTATTGGAAACAGGAGAGTCTTCCCTAGCACATCCCAAAGACTTTCAACTGGGTTAAGGTCAGGACTCTGTGGTGGTCAATTCATGTGTGAAAATGATTCCTCGTGCTGCCAAATCTGCTTTTTCACAATTTAAGCCTGATAAATATTTCACAATTTTAGCATGCAATATGCCAGTGTCATCAGGAAAGAAAAAAAAATCCATCGAGGTGATAACCTTGGCATTCAGTACACTCAGGTCATCAGCTGACTTTTTTTTTTTTTTCATATTTTTCATAACATTGCTGAGCCTTGACCTGTTCAACTAAATCAACCCCAGATCATAACACTGGCTCCAGAGGCTTGTACAGTAGGCACTATGCATGATGGGCGCATTGCTTCATGTGCTTCCCTTCTTACAGTACCTTTGCGCATCGTAGGTCAAATAGGGACAATCTGCAGTCATCAGACCAAATTATCTTTTTTCATTGCTCCAACATCCAATTTTTATGTTCCCTAATAAATTTTGTGTATGTGTGGAAATGATCTTACTTTCACTATTAAACATAGCTGTGATTTCTACTGTCGAATTTTTATGATCCAACTTCACCAAGTGTTTAAGTGATCCCCAGTCACGGTCATAATTTTTGTTTTTCTGACTATATTTTCCTCTGCAAAGGTCAGTTCGGCACTATGCTTTCAGGTTATAATAATGGAGTTCTTAACTTAATTCCATATCTCTTTCGATGTTTCCTTTGCTTGATGCAGGCCAATATTTTGATTAGTCTGAAACACTTTAATATCTTTTCCAGGACCACATGATACAGTATGTCTTCTGACATGACTGTTTAAGAAATGAGAAACTACTCACTCCATCAGTCAGGGTTAAAATCATTGCTGCCAGCTGAAACCTTTGAATCACCATAGTAATTATCCAATCAAGACTTTTAAATATTTGCTTATTTAAATACAATGAGTTTCTTTCTTCTTCTTCTTATTTTTTTTTGGCCATCACTATCAGAACTCTGTTTAGGAGGTAATATTGGATAAAAAAAAACACACACACACACACTCATTATATGGAGTATAAAAATGTGCTATGACGTTTCACCTCCATAATCATGCCCATGAGGAGAAGTGGTCTATCTCATTTATGCTTTAATTATTCTTTCTTTGTATGTTTATTAGATACTCGAGGCTGAACAGTTTCAAGTTGACTAGCTACCTACTGTATTTACTAGTGTGAATGCTTCAGCAGTTAAAATAACACTAAACACATTTGCTTAAGTGCTATAATTGCATTTGAATGTTTATTTTTATTATTTTAATATTTTCATTTTGAATACTACTATGACTATGTGTGTGTGAGAGATTACTACTTAGTCATGCAGCATTTAATATTAATTTAAAATGACATATACAACATCACACGTTTCAAGCGAGAGTGGCACAGTGGTGTAGTGGTTAACACTATAGCCTCTCACCTTCAGGCATGAGAGTTCGAGTCCCGCCTTGGATCTATGTGTGGTGTTTAAATGTTCTCCCTGTGCTTTGTGGGTTTCCTCATGGTGCTCCAGTTTTCTTCCAAAGACATGCAGATTAGACTAAGTGGCCTTTCCAAATTGCCGATAGTGTGCATGCGCTTTGCAGTGGTTTGGCACCCGATACAGGGTAAACCCTTCCTTGTGCCTTGAGTGGATGACTGCTTATAGCTTCTATAGCATAAGTGAAAACTGGAAAGAACATTGCACAGCATTAAATACTGGCTAACAATATATAAATGAAAAAAATATATATTTGTTGTTCTTTCGTCATGAAAACTAGTTTGGCACATTGCTGTTTAAGAAAATACTCCAAGACATGCTATAAGTGGAAACGCGTCATCTTGTCTCGCCCGTGATTATTTCCCTTTACCAGAATGTTTTAATTCACACTTATCTAGTACACAACCTATATGTATTTAAAATTACACTGATGATATTTAAAACTTCTTATGTACTGTTTCCTTTTATACGTATGAACTCTCTCATGTGAAAACAATAATTCTGGATTAAAGATAAAAGAGATCACATTATCTGAATGATTTGTATTTAACAGCTTCTTTTTATCTTCAGTATTTGAAGACGATAAGAAATACATTCATCAATTTACAAACACAGAAATTCGCACAGTACAAAATCACATTTAAAAAGCTTAAAAAGCTCCACATTTTGAAATCTTAAATCTTTCTATGTATGAACAGAGGTGATATCCCTGTAGACATTATTTTTGTTTAATATTCTCCAGGCAGACAGACACAGACATGCATGTTGAGCATGTAGCCTTCATCCTGTGATGCCGTCTCCTGATTAATCTGTAGCTTATGCTTCCTGTTTTCCTGGTGAAAGAGAGGGGAATCAAATCTGTAGTGCATGGAAGTTTGTATCTGACTCCATCCCTTTCACACATTACTTTTCAATTTGTAGTTGTAGTTTAAGTCTCCATTTGGCCTTTTGCAGGCAAAGGCTGCTGTGTAATTGACAATGACAGAGAGCAGTCAGACTTGATTAGTTCAGGTTTGGTAAGCAGTTCATTATTCGCTGGGCTTGCTGAGAGAGAGAGAGAGAGAGAGAGAGAGAGAGAGAGAGAGAGAGAACAAGATAACATTTGCTCATTTACTCACTTACTATATTTACTATTTTAGTGCTATTTTATGAATTATGCATTATTTTATATTTGTATTATTTCTAATACAAATATAAATCACTTTCTAAATAATGGGTGTGTATGATACAGGACACATACAAGATAAGGATGGCCCAGTTTTTTTTTTTTTTTTGGTCTGATCATAGTACCAAGTTGATCTAAATAAGCAAACAATCAACACTGGGTCGCAATTTCTCACCTTTTTTCATTATATTGGCTCTGTGCAGTGAATATACCACTATCCACAGTACAGTACAGTGAAAACTCAGATTGCGAGTAACGTGGTTTGCGAGCGTTCTGCAAAATGAGCAATGATTTTTAATAAATTTTGCCTTTTGAAAACGAACAAGTCTTGGTTTACGAGTACAGAGTATCATGTATCACGCATGCGCTTCTTGTCTTAACGCCGATCTTAACTGAGCCAACGTTTTTTCTCTTTCTTGTGCTGCGGAATTGTGGGTAATCGCCTCCCCTGCTGGGTCTTAGTGCGCGTCTCTTACTGGTATAATCAACAGCCGTGCACGCGTATACTGTTTACTATAACACTGTGGCCACGTGTGTGCGCATAAAACATATTTTATTTTGTGTCTGTATGCGTGTGCATACAGCGTGCGTGTAAAGCAAAAGCAAGTCTCATTAGAGAGGTTAAAAATCCATTTTCTCTCTCTGCTCAAGGCCTGCTCTTTCATTGGACACCGTGCCCCCCCCCCCCCCCACACACACACACACACACACACAGACGCCTCTACTCTCGCCTTCACAAATACGCACAGACACACACACACTCTTTCTCTCTGCTCTACACAGAAACACTGCTCTGTCCTGATTCTTTTCAAAGGTAAAATGCAGGTTAATTTGTTTTATTTTTACTTTACAGCTGTGATTCCGTTAGTGTGTCGCTCAATCGAGTGTCATTAGAGAGATTTCTTGTTTCTGATAAAACAGCTTTTCCGTTGTGCGTGCGCGTGTGTGTGAAAAGAGTGGAGGAAGGGTAACTGTGTAAGACGAGAAGGGGGAGAGGGGAGCTTACTTTAGATTCACACACACACAAACACACACACACACACACACACAGCGCCTGCGTGCACAAACGGAAACACTTATCCGTCGGGATTTATTTTTAAGGTAAAGTGCAGGTTAATTTGTTTTATTTTTACTTTAAATTTTGTGTTTATTATTGTTATGTATTTATTTTTTGGGGGCTGTGGAACAAATAATTTGAGTTTTCATTATTTCTTATGGGAAAATTAAATTTAGTTTACAAGTGTTTTGAAATACGAGCTCGCTTCCGGAACGAATTATGCTCGTAATCCGAGGTTCCACTGTACTCACTTTACCATGCTTGTTTCATTAGCGATTAGGTTTAGCCAAAAGGAAATTACTGTACTTTCTGGGTTTTTTTTTTCATGCCATCACATACAATTCTGCCAGGAAAACTGACCCAAATTATGATTTGGCGTGATTTTTTTTTCTTCTTTAATGAAAACTACAGCGCTCGACATAGCATTTCATAAAAACAGCCATTAGATAACAGTAAGAAGCAAGGAATTGCTTTGACTGTGTAAAACGGAAACGCTCCCGAGACCTACAGTACACAGGCCTACCCGCTTTACCAAGTAAAATGGAGTAATAAAAGAACATATTAGCATACAGGAATAAACTACAGGTTTTTATACTTCATTGAAGCAATAACAATCCTTGTCTTAGTAAACTGTAACTTGGGTGTCCGGTAAAGTGTCTAGCTTCTTCTGTTTTATAAATGAAGCGAAAAGCAATACAGTATTCATTCTTTGACCAGTTACCAGTTTGCAGACAGTTTGATTTCAAAAGCATTTTATACAGAATATCTACTTTTCTTATTGAGTTTCCTATTAAAACTATCCACCAAATTTGAAAGGTCTTGCAATATTGCAGTGAGTCTATCAGGTGAAATGGATAGTGAAGATGATGTACAGAAGAAAACACACAGCAGAAACAGTCCTGTGGAAAAAAAAAAAAAAAGCAAATGCTTGGGCATGCGATCAGCTGACAAAAGGCCTGTCCTGAACAGTCACATGATCTAAAGTCTAATCAAACATCATTTACAGCTTGTTTTATTTGGGCCTCTTGAGAGGCTGTCCCTCCTGCCTCTTCGCCATGGCAACCAGTGTCTCATTTCAGAAGTGTCATGCCACATTATCATCTCGCCAGCTCACACACTCTGCCTGACAAGTTCTCTTTGCTGCTCCCTCTCTTTCTTTCCACTTTCTGTCTGCCAGCTTTCTTTATTCTTTTTTTCTCCCTCAATATGTGGTTTCATTTTGGTATCTTGTGAACTACAATAGAAGACATCCATGCATCTGTGTACTAGTGATTTAGGTGTCATAGATGGGTTTGAGAAAAATCTACAACGGACAATTTAGAAAACAGAAAAGGAAATGAAAAAAAGGTGGGGAAATGAAAAACCTATAATTTTGGTATTACTGAGAAGGTTCATTAATGTATATTTTATGGTATGTGCTTCTTTAACAAACAAAAGAAATCAATCAAATGATAGAAGAATAAGCTAAATAAGACCAAAACCGAAGTACTTTTAAGCTTAATATTTGTTTACATAATAAGAAAACAGACTAAAAGCAACACCACTGCATTTATTGTAAAGTACAGGACTGACACCTATTTCTCCAGTGTACAGTATGAATGCTACACTGTACACAACTGGGTGTCTTTCTCCACATTGCTATATGACGAATCACATTGCTAATTGTCTAGATCACAGGTTCCCTAGTCAGCCATCAGGGAAGCACCACTGGGCCACAGTCCACATCCCTCAGCCCAAGTGAACCCAGTAAAGAACATCCATCGCCATGGCTGAAGATGTCTCAGGAGCCCTGGGAGTGTGAATTGAACAAAAATGCAGAGTCTTTAACAACACCTTTGGGATCTATAAATACCTAATTTCTGCTGGAGTACAAAGTTTTTTTCTTTTATTTATTTTTTTTTTTTTACATATTTTAACTACACAAACAGGTAATACCACTATCGTGCCTTCCTCCTATTCGCATGTACAGTATGTTGCAACAAAACACCCCTCCTGCGCTGAATTGAACTCGTGATAAGCAGATGGTAATGGTGCACTCAAGACCCCAATAAAAACAGTAATTTATTGTGAAATGCAAACATTCTTAACAGAGCAGGCAATTTCATCACAAATAAAGCATTGCCACAATGGATTGGAGACCACTTCTGTCTTTAAATCGACCCAATCAAAATACGCAGCCTCAAATAGAGAAATATGAAGATGATGAAAGCACTGCCAGATACAGGCCCCACGGTTCATGTAATTCACCATCCAATGCAAATTAGAGCTGTCTTAGTGTTTAAAAAAAAAAAAAAAAAAACCTTTCGCTCGCTTGCTCGCTTAAATAAAAAAGCATCATTGCAGGTTTGGGCCTGACGAGACAGAATAATTTGAGAGGATATTTGCTTACATGTGTATCAGCAATTTGGTGTGTTAGCCCCCCACTTCCCCACCCGTCTTGACGTGTGTGTGTGTGAGTGGCACCATGCAGGCACACGCCGCCGTGCCACAGGACAGCGGCTGGTTCTGTCACCGCAGCCGCCGTGGCAGCCTCCTCCTCTGTGCTCGGTGGGAATTAGATTCCCATCATCAGAAGCAGCAATTTGCACAAAACAAAGTGAAATCACACGCCGGCATGTCTGGACAGGCCTGGTTCCTGAGGCGCACAGCACATATGCAGATTGCTGGATTAATGTCCTCTGCGTGTAGGACAGAGGACGGCGGGGAGAAAGTGTGGGGAGGGTGGGATGGAGGGGAGAGATAGGGGGGGGGGATTCTATACACACACACACACACACACACACATTCCCTCTCTCTCTCACACACACACACACTCTTCCTCTCTCTCTCTCTCACACACACACACCCTCTCTCTCTCTCTCTCTCTCACACACACACACACTCCCTCTCTCTCTCACACACACTCTTCCTCTCTCTCTCTCTCT
>JAQMYK010000003.1:10393270-10409989 GCA_030014345.1 Clarias buthupogon
AAAAAGTAGAAATACACAAAAAAGCTACTCAATTACAGTAACGCGAGTAAATGTAATTCGTTACTTTCCACCTCTGTATATAGCTGATTTATACAATATCTAAATATATATATAGTCCAGAAAAGAAATAAAAAGAACAAAGAAAAAAAAGCTTCTGGCTTTTGCATGCTTGAAAAAATGTAGCAGGTGTGACAAAGTCATCAGAAGGACTGTGGCTGGCTGTGGGATGTTCAGTAAAACTAAACAGCTACGTTACAAAGCTGCACAAATTGTACCTGATATTACATTTTTGGCAAAGTATTATTGACTTTGTTTCATTCATTACGATTTACTGCTGTGTGTATAGATAGATAGATAGATAGATAGATAGATAGATAGATAGATAGATAGATAGATAGATAGATAGATAGAACATATACAGAACAACATGACACGTTCATAAATTAGTTCATGGATTAGATTTATTTTAAGATTTTCACTATTTCCTTAGATTTTACGAAAAAAAGATCTTGTAACTTGTTGTTTTGCGCAAAAATGTGACAGTGAAATCGTATTTCAGTATTTCATAGCTGATCGTGTCACATCTAGGTGCCATTGAACAGTGAGATTATAAATAATTCCCTTCTGCAACAGTGTGCTATATGGTCAAAAAATTGCAACTGTGTAATAGTGATGGGAAGTGTGAATCATTTTAGTGACTCGGTTCTTTTAACGAATCTTTTTTTGAGTCATTTAGTTCATTTCATTCTTTTGACCAGAAATAAAATAAAATGTTACATTTTCAATAAACAGACCTCCAACACGTCTACATACACAAATTTTGGCTATAATTCCAGTAATAAAAATATTACAATGAGGTTAAGGATATATTATGATAAACAGAATGAGCAGCTCACCTCTTATATCTTCTGGTCTGAGTCGTACATTCTTTAGAATCTATTGCATCGCATAGCATCTATGGGAGTCACATGACAAAAGAACGAATGACTAGGACTTGAAGACTCATTGAGAAGAACCGTTCAATTATGTTTCCTGTGCACTGCACTGTATAGTGTCTATGGGAGTCACGTGACAAAAGAACGAACCACTACGACTAGAAGACTCGAGAGGTAACTACTCATTTCTGTTTCCTGTACATAACCTATGGAGGTTTTGCAATCCTTAGCGCATGCGTGGCCAGTAGAAAATTAACAAAACACTCTCCGAGACTACTCGTTCTTCTGAGTAATGTTAAAGACTCGTTCAAAAAAAACACATTGTTCATGAATGACGCATCACTACTGTGTAACCAGGAAATTCACTATAGTTTTAACATGAAGTCTATTTTGTTGAAGTTATCTGTTGACTGATGGTGACTTAACTGCAAACTGTTTATGGCAACTGTGGTTCTTTAGCTATGATGGTAATTGTAGTCCAAAGCCATCTTAATGGTTGTTAAGTGTATCTTTAGACTGTCTGTATAGAACCATGTTCAGTAACATCAGCCATGCTATTATACCGTAACTTTACAAACCCAAAGCAAAACATCAGTGTCAGCTTTGACCATCAATACCTGCCAAATTTGTTTCTGCAAAAGGTAAAGATACTAGTATTTAAAACATTGTTAGAAATCACGAGCATGCTTTATGTAGTAACTCGAAACGGACAGGCACATTCAATAGCGTGTTGGTAAATGAATGCTAACAGCACCTGGGCCAGTTGATAGGGTGAACCTGTTCACTTCCCCTGCTGTCCACTCTTGGCCACTGTGCATGCCTGTTTGGTGGGTTTGATTTCCAAGGCCAAATTTGCAGCTAAGTGTGTGAGATGGAGCACAGGTGCTGGGGGAAAGAGAGGGCTGCGTCTACCCTGGCCTTTCTCATAGCTCTGAGATTGATGAAGCCTTGGCCCCAGCCTGCTGTAAATACACCAGCAGCCATGTCAGGATAGCAGTCCAACAGCCACCACTGACAGCTGGGCTTTCAAAGACCCCCAAACACTCTCTCTCACACACACACACACACACATACACACAAAATGCGACAAATACACAAAAAAGTACTTACAATAAAATTTGGATGTTTTCTGATGCCTCAAAAAGAATTATGATCAACCTTAATCAAGGTAATATCCAAGAGAAAGTTGACGCCATGCAGCATGGGTCACCATTCCCAAACCAAAGTTGCTCATTTCCCAATAACAGCATGTACAGTAGCATCGCAGTTTGACAATGCTAACATTTTTTCATTCACTAAACAATACCATCGCATTTATTTGACCTGTTTAGGGTCATGTTTAATGTTGTTGGACGGCAATACAGTAAATCATAAAGTCACTCTTTCACCAGCCACAAGTTAATAAGACAAACAATTTAGCATGGCAGGTTACCAAGAAACAACATGACTCCCTTTCCGGATGACCATCTTCAGGTGAAAAACTAAACCTTACAGCTTTTCCTTAAAACCATAAAGCACGGAGAATGGAGACTCCTTCCAAAACCTCTGCATATTATACCGTTCATGTGGAGCAGTCACCATACGAGTTGTTACTATGGCAACAGCAACATTAATACAGTGCAAACGTTGTAGTCAGAACTACTGAGCAGGAGAAAGTTAATCGACATCTTCCGACCAATCAGAACTGTGAAATCAACAGAACTGAGGTGAGTACGAGGAAAATAAGTGAATTTCTGCTGTATGTTCAATCTCATGCAAAGGACTAATTTCAACTCCAACACTGAAGGTTAATCTTGATCGTGTGTGATTCAGGGCAACAAAATGAGTTCGGAGACTATCACAAAGTCACTGTTAGAACGAATGCATCTGTGAAGGTGTGGAAAATGGGGTTGGTGTGATCACTACATTTGCACATTTCGAACAGCTCGGAGACGTGTTCTGTACACATGCTGTTATATGATATTTACATGTCAAAGATATACGATTGTGTTGCATACACAATTGACGAAAAAAAGGAGAAAAATCAACAAAACTGCCAACATTGTGTCAAATGATAAAATGTCTGAGCCTTATTCAAGAGACACCATTAGGAAGTGTCTGCTCCACTCAGGCCTTGAGCATCCCTGTGGCTTAAATATAAATCTAATCCCTTGTAGAAAAAAAAGTAAAAACATAAAATACAGAAAAAAGAATGATGAATAAATATATCAGTTTCAAAGTAAAGGCACCAGAGGCTTCACGCAGACAGTTGTGCTTATTTCAATCAGGTGACATTTGTTAGGAACTAACACCAGAAAGGAGGCAGCCACTGGCTAACCTTTCGGCAGTGAATTATGAGAATTTACCTTCATGCTTCAGTGCTTTTGCTGTTCTGCTGCCTTTAGTGTCTAAATCAAAGGCAGGATCTGCTACATCGGCAGTTTCTCTGGCAAGGGCAGCCGCTGCACAAGCAGCTGACGATCGGTGACATTTACCATGTCGCACAGCCCACTACAGCAGACAGCACATAACCCAGGAGGCAAGCACAAGTCAATTCATGCTTGTAGCCATTTTCCTCCACACCACTATGGATTCGAGTGCACACAGAAATACAGACTAGCAGCTGCTCTGGTTTACACATGTGGAAAAAAAAACATAAACACGCTGAAAGTGCAAACCCTGACCAGGTAAAATTCTTCATCAGCTGTAAGAAAAAGTGGCCCGAACCCCAAATGGAAATCTGCAAAAAAAAAAAAAAAAAAGTACACAATGTCCCTTTGGGTAGAAGTTACAAAACTTCAGATTAGATCCATATATATATATTTTTTTCCCCTTCTTTTTGCAAGTGAAGCACTGCCTCGGGAGATGAGAGCGACTCCCAATGTCTGGCTCAGCAAAGCCACAGCCGTCGCTCCCCAGACACTTCTAATTTATTTAACAGCTCAACAGGTAATTTTCCAGCAAAATGCTGATTTTCCTCACCAGCTTCCTCTTCAGCGTGTATTCTAATTACCAGTGGCTCACTTTGATCTGAGGCCTGCACTTCACACTGCTCCAGCTTCCCCAGGATCTCATTTCATTAGAGAGGCTCATTTCGTTTTGGCATACTTCTTATTTTACCGATACTCATTCCGTTTTTTCGGCGAGATATACTGCCTGACGTATTAGCAGACTGCTTGGACACCCGCTGTCGAAACACACAGCGTGTCGTCCTAGAGCCTACCTGAGGAACGACTCGAAAAACAAAGTGCTGCTCGGTTTAAAGACTGGGGAAATTGGATTCATCTCGAGTCCTGATTACCTGATTAAAAGTCAGAGTGCGGGTTAAGTATATCTGCGTTAACAATGACGTTAGGGTTAATCCCATTCATAGTATGCATGCTCACTGTCCAGTTTAATAGGAACACCTGTACATTCATGCCATTATCAAATCATCCAATCATGTACTGTAGCAGGAGTGCACATGCTAATAAAAATCAGATACAGGTCAAGAGCTTTGGTTCACATCAGACATCAGAATGGGGGAAATATGATTTTAGAGATTTATTTCAAAATCCACTTCTTGCATTTTCATACAGCACAATCTCTACATGAAAAGTTGCGGAAAACAAAAAACAGCCAGTAAGTGTCAGATTAGACATGATATCATAGTGTAAAAGTGATTCTTTGTCATCTAAAAGCTGACAAATCCGTACGGTAATGTACCAATAAATTCTGAGGCCATGCATAGTCACAGGAGCTGGATGTTATCAGATCTGTTTTACCAATGTTTCAGAACAAGGGCTAACATTTATAGGTTGTCTCAACACGTGTCCAAGTCTAAAAGAAGTTTAGTGCTTATAAACCTGCAGCTGAAAGTGGGTCATTAGTAAGTGTCGAACAAAAGGAAGCACAAGGCCGGCAGTATGTGATGTATTAAAAAAAGGGGTCTTTTCAAAGTGTGGGAGTGCGCAGAAGGTGGCAGTTTTTTTCTGTAAAGGGTCCCCTCAGCTCCTCCATCTGTCCGTCTGTCTGTCTCTGCAGAGGGTCCCAGCAGGGGGTCGGTGGTGCACCCCCTCCGATGCCCAGAACTGTGCCACGCCAGCACACAGCCGCGGCATAATATGGCCGGTGCCCTGTGCTGCCATCGGATGGGCGAGCCCGCTTTACCTGCTGCGATTCCATTACCAGGCTGCCTGTTCTTGCTCTTGAGTGTTTCTGTAGCATATTAAACAGATTAATAGAACAATGCTCCGGGGAGCGAGCGGCCTGTCAATCTCGGCTAAAAACACAAAAGCAGAAAATTAAAAAAGCCCATGGCTGAACTCCAGAGCCGATAAAACACACTGGAATCTGTGGAGGGGGGCAGAAACACAGATGGTAAATATTTATTCTCCATCTCACCGCTTTAGAGACCACACAAACGCACACACACGGAGGCACGCTTGCATGGGTACACACACTCTCAGACACACATAGGCAGGCTTACACACACCTCCAAAAAAAAAATAAAAAAAACACACTCACACAAACACACATACAGATGTCAGGATTAAGCTATAGGACTGAAATAGTAATAGGTGGCCAAAACTAACATTTGCACCACTTTGATTTTTAGTATAGTGTGTGATACTAATCTTCCATATGTGGCTCATGAATAAGAATGACTGTCTTGATTCAGAGACGTAAAGACAAATCGACTTGCTGGGTCCTTTGAGATTCGGAGAAAATTCACTCTGTGCTATCTTTTGTCTCATGGAGAGATTCCTGGAGATTCCGGGCCAGTCTGTAGAGACTGCAGACAGCATGTCTGCATCTGCTATCACAATTAGCCTGAATCTGAAACACCGGCTCAAAGATCTGACGTAGTTCTGCTTTTTCGTGAGTGTCCACATCAAACACCCATCACCAGCACACCAAGGTTAAACCTCCAACACGTCAGGTTGCATCCATTCCCAAAAAGCAGCATTCCCATAAAGCTATAAAAGTACATAATCTTCTATTATAATTCTTCTCTCACACACTCGGTTTCCTGTTGTATGATTGTGTGATTGTCCATTACATGACACTGTTTTTGTCTAATCCGGTGTCTCTCTGATATCTCGGGGCTGGTGCGGAGACAGCGTAGTGTATTAGCAGGTTAATTGCCCTGTTGCAGTGGCTGCTGGGTCACATGCGGGTCCGCTCCGCTTTAATTGTGCGACGTCCCGTCGGCTAACCTTTCTTAGCTAGTCTCCAGAGGGCATGCAGAAGATCCACTGGCATGACAAGTTCAGGAGCACAAGTTCACAGCACCACCTGCTGGAGGGAATGGTATGATCTAACAAGAATGCTTAGACATACTGTAATATTGTCACAACGCTGACATGTACATTTTCACATGGAGAGGACCCGGTACAGCTGGAATTATGGGATACACGTGGTGCTGCTGACAGGTCATGGGAATTTCTGCCTTTCAGTGTCATTGTAAGAGAATTCTAACAGTCAAATACAGCAAAACTCAGCTTGACCTTCAGGGATGACCTATCTTGCTGTGTCGCAGTCCACACAAATCTACCCTATCCTCCTCATCCTCGCCGACTCGTTTGCATTCCTCTCTACCTGCTCCCGGATCGTCTCGGCTCGGCAGCCCGGCCCAGCCCTGTCTGTTTTCATTCCCCTCCGAGAGGACAAGTAATTTAGGGGAGAGGAGAGCAGATGACCACTGGCTTCTGACCTTTTCTCCCTCAATTTAACTCCTCCATGTTGTGCTGCGAAAGTGGCAATCAGCCTAGGCAGAAGTGACACCCTCATCTGAGCACGGAGGAGCCTCACACACAATCACAGTGTCACTTTCTATCACCATGCGGTAGCGGGCAGGGGGAAGGGCAGGGTTCGCTGAGGATGCCACGCCGATCTCTTTCATCCCTCTCGGCTCTCTCCGGTACGGAGCGGTCCAGAGCAGGCACGCCTCATTAGTATGCAGCGTGCACTGCGGTGTCACACCAGCCAGTTTCTCAAATCATCCTTTGATTGTGTGTGTTATTATGTTAATATATTTTGTTTGTAACCGTGGTGATACAACACTGGAGTAAATGTTGTCATAAAGTGTTTATTTAATGCTCACTCCATAACAGCCACATCGATTCATGATGTAGAGGCAAGCAATAGTTCTCATGGAGCGCACATGAATTCTGGATCAGCTGACCAAAAATGGAAAGTCTCTTCCTATTGTAGGATAGCGGCACAACTAATAATACATACAGTATAACCAGATCTCATCATAATTGAGAAACTGTAAATAACAATTGGAGCGATTTCCAGTATAGAAAAGCTGCAGCATGAACTATGACTGGAGCGTTTTGTTCAGAATTAAGGGAACGGTTTACTCGGTGCTTGTGTTGTCTTTATTAAGTCTTACACTTCATCACCATTTATAGTGTGGAATAATTGCCTGCTGTTTATACATAAGTGGTTGCTTTATCTGGAGACTGTAGAATGGCTGATGATAAATTAAGCAACAAAGTATGAGGGTCGTTTAAGTCAAACCAGCACTTTTGATGCAGAATACCAAATATGAAAGCAAGATTTTGAAAGTAAAAATTTCTCTATATAATCCCCTGCTACACTAATGCACTTATCCTAGTGTTTCACTAGTGCTTAGATACCATTAAGGTAGAAAGTTTTCTCAGTTTGCAGCAGCCTGACGATCTGACTGCCTGCATCACATCTGAAACGTTGATCTCCTAGTGTTAAAAGAAACTCCCATCCTAGTTCCTGTAATGTGCAAGTGGTGCAGTGGGAAACATGAGGTCATGAATTCTTTCCTTCAAAAACACAATGCCTTTGGTGACCAAACCAGGACATATTTCCATTAAAGGAAAAAGGACATTAAAGGTGTTCCTGTAATCCTAGCTTCTATACTGAGAAAACGTTCTACCTTGATGCCATCAAGCACTAGTGCACTAAGTTAAGTGCATTAGTGTAGCAGGGGATTATATCGAAAAATAAAGGTAGTGATTACTCTCATAACTGTATTCTGCTATTCTGCGCAATCAAAAGTCCCAGTTTGAGTAGAACACATTTTTTTCAGTATTTCATCACTCTATCTAAATAACTGTATAAGGTTTTTAAGTTTGTATCTTCTAGTATCAAAGATATTTCTTATTGTTTTATCTATTTGGTAGATAATGTAACATTGTAAATATTCTATAAAAGTAACTGTCTTTTTTCAATGATAAAGCACTAGTGTCTTGCTAGTAAATATCACCATGTATGCAATTGGATATCACTGCAATTAACAAAGAGAGTCTCTCATGTTTAGTTTCATTTAGTTTAATAGGTATTTGTTCTTATCATATCTGTTTGTGCATTATTGTTTATTATTGTGCATTTGTGCTTATTGTGCATTAATAGAAATGGGCATGCAACGAAAATATTTTTCCCCCATGTT
This sequence comes from Clarias buthupogon, assembly GCA_030014345.1. NCBI lineage: Eukaryota > Metazoa > Chordata > Actinopteri > Siluriformes > Clariidae > Clarias > Clarias buthupogon. The sequence goes on from JAQMYK010000003.1 coordinate 10,401,596, forward strand.
TTACTGAGTTTAATTTAATTCGTAACAAGAAATTTTTTAATAAATAAAATATTTTCCTTCATACTGAGATCTCATCAGATTGTGCATAGCTTGACTTGGTTATCAAAAAGACATAATTTGTTAACATTATTTGTTCCCTGCTGACAGTGTGAAAATTTCAGAAGACATTTACATTGACTCATTTCAGTTCGATATAAAAATTACATGAAAAAATGTAATGGTAACTTTTTAGATAGATGAAAAATATAAATTAATTATATGAGTCATGATTAGGTGCATAAATTAAAAAGTATTCAATATGTTATACATACACATTACAGTATGTCAGGATCTGCATTTTAGGTGATCTATATTTTATATTATATTCATTTTTTTATACTCTGCTAGATGGCACTCACACACTTTATCTGTATCTCAGCTCTTTAATGTTCTAAATTGTCATATCTGTATATGTATTCAGATTTAAGCCAGAAGTGGGTGTGGCCTAAATGTAAAAGACTGGAAGACACTAGAAAAACATGACAGCATGGTGTTCGACTTTTGGCTTTGATAGTTCCTCAACCTCAGCTACATCACTCCAGTATATACTGTACAGTAACTGCACTCAAATAGAAATGAAGTAGTCAGTAAAATGTCCTACTGATGTTAAAAAAGAAACGTTCAAACTGTACAGTACTAGCAGGTCCAATACTCAGTCCATTGATGCGTATTGAAATGCTGAACCAGTAGATACAAGATTTTGGAGCAGCAGAAGAAGCAAAGAGGAAGTCAGAGGAGAGGATTGCATTGCCTTCTCAATATCAGTAAGTTGCACTACTGTTGCTAAAAGACTTGCTGCTTGTGTGTGGATGAACATACACCAGTGTGAAATACACGGATAAGCATGCTTACTAGTAACACGTTATATCATGAGCTGCCATGAAATAGAGTGGCTCTGAGGGGATCTGCTACAAAGTGCCATATGCAAAACCATCACACGAGGCATAACGCAAGAAGGGATCGGATCAATGGATTACACATATGTGCTCATGGGTTTGTAGAGGCGACCGAGAGGCACAGAGAGTTGACAAAAAGAGCTAGAAATGTAAAATAAAACAATATCCAAAACAGCTTCGAGTAGAATGAAGCAATATATCCGTTCAATGTTTAGGTCTCCTGCTTTCCCACTGATTTCGACTTCACATGTGGGTTTTAAAAAAGTCCTCAGAGGGGGTATTATCATTTAAAAAGATCCTGTCATTGTGCGACTCATCCCCTCTGTGCTGAAAATGAAATTGTCTGATGTGCAAGATTTACCTTTGCTGGGTTTGGCCCCGTTAAGGCGAGAGGGTCATGGCTCCACGTGTCATCTTGTCGCACCATCACGGTGGCTCCAATTTACACACAGAGCCGCTCTGCATTTCAAAGGACCTCCTGTTAGTGATCGCTATCACCGGCCCGCGGACACAAGATTAGACCAGCTGGAAAAACCACTCACCGCTTCCCCCACATTTACATTTCCATTTTCATATTATATTCCCCTTCATTCTCTCTCTCTCACTGGCGCTGTTCCCCTCCTGGGCCCTAACTAGGTACTCCAGAAACCCCTGGAGCTGGGCTACTCTGCTTCTCAGTCCTCCATCTCGCTTCAGCCCTTTCCCCAACACATGCACCGCACCTGATGAAATAATTAATGAAACTTTTGATGTAAAAAAAAAAAAAAAAAAAACATTTTGTCTGCAAAGCAGCTTTCGTGTTTTTCATCCTGAGAAAAAAGCCAGTCGGTTTGAGAAAAGATTCCGATCAAAGCGTTTAACTACATCAATGTGAGACATACCAGAAGCATTCGAACAATATTGTGAGGAAAAGATTAAATGAACTGGGGATAAAAGATGATTTCCCTGCAGTTCTAAATTTTTTGCATTAAAAGCTATTACAGTTCATGATTAGATGCTGTTGTACCAATAGTGCAAATCTGTGCTTTTTTTGTACACAGTCAGTGTTAGAGACCAGGTTAGAGTTTATACAGTACCTTTCATTCAAACAAAATCAAAATAAAATTAATCCACTGCTGATTTCTTTAGAATGTATAAATATTTTTTTTCATGATAATTGGTCTGAAAACCATAAAACTGTATGTTTGAAAAATTCATTTTTAACTGATATAACAACCAGAATCTTACAAATGACACAAATTCTTGTAAACTATGCAGCATCATTTTCCCTGTTTCACGTAGCTGGGCAACCGAAGCTTACAGAGATTGATCTCAGTGATTGAAAATGCCAGAAATGGATCTGCAAAATGATACATTAATATTAATATACTGTCAGTATTCAACTAGTTTGTTATTATTGTGCTAGGTAATATTTGAGAGAGGAATGAAAATGTTGCTATGTAGTTAACAAATGTTCTATACTTGGTTAAAGAATCTCTAACTGACCACTAATAAGCAAACATTTTTTTTGTTCGCATTAAGCAAATTCGAAAAGTTATCTCTGTTCTATTTAAAGTATTACTTACAGTAAGCGTTGTAAATGATCAGTGCATGTCTACTTGAACATCTAAAAAAAAAAAAAAAAAAACGCATGCATTTTTGAGCCGTGGAATAAGCAACCCTCAGATAAGCATGCTTATGTATATTATGCACAATAGTTGGTGTGTGTGTGTGTGTGTGTGTGTGTGTGTGTGTGTGTTGTAGATAGACTGCTAAATGTATGGCGACAAAGCCCAGCTGACAGTCCCGCCCTTGCGCGACGTCCAATCTACTTTGATTTTGACTGCTATCTAATGAAGAAGAAATAGTTTTGTTCTTCTGTCTCCCGTATTTCTCTAGTTTATAAAAGCTTCTGTCTCTCAGGGTGATCTTGTTTACCTTGTGCATGCAGTAACCTCATTCTGAGTGCCATTCAATGGACTTAAAGGGCCAGAGAGGTACAGTGATACATTGCACACATAAATGCCAATGACTTGCCCTGCATATTAAGACCCGAAAGCTGCACTCGCAATGTATTCTCATTACTTTGTTTAAGGCTCCCTAAGAGCAGATGAAAACTAAGCCACTGGCAGCAGGGTGAGTTTGTTCCTGTACAAAAGCCCAGTGGTCAAAAAAGATTGGCCGTTGGAATGATTAATGTAGAGTAACAGCCTTACACGCAGGCTAATCGAAGGTTATAGAGTAAAATTAATATTGGCCTAACTGAGCCATATATTGTAATAAGAGCTTCTTTTTTTTTTTTTTTAACTCAGGGTACATTTGAATATCTCAGCTATCACTGTGTATCTTAATTACATCAATTCTAGACAAACTAAAGACGGAAAATTAGCATTACTTTTTTCCCCCCCTAAAGCACAACTGATGGCTTTTTCAAGCTTGACTCTAAGGAACTTTCATAAGAAAAAAAAAAGGCCATTTCTGACAAATCCAGTGCCATGTTTCTATCACGTCAGCGCTTACTAATGTGATGATTTCACGCAAGCGTCTAGCGTGGGACGGAGACAGCGAAGCAGGCAGAGGGAATAGAGCAGAAAAGGGTGAAAACCTCGTTTTACATTTTCTGCATGTACCTCACAGCAGACAGCTGACCTTCAGCGTAGCCACGCTCGGATGGAGAACACCACTCAAATTACGTCCATTCCACAGGAGTACATGAAACAGCCACAGCACTTTAAAGTTGTTCAATTACATTATCCTTTTAATTTCTGTCTTACATGCAATCAAATGTACTTCTCAGTCACAGAGTTGCTCTTTCTCCTCTATCGCATGCACATATACTCAAAAAAAAAAAGAAAACTACCTGCTGAATATGCTAGGCGTACACACGAGGAGAATAAGGATTAAAGAACAAAGTGTACAGTAGGCTCTGGATCAGAAGGCTCTGGGTTCGAACCCCAGCACCACCAGGTTGCCACTGCTGGGCTGTTAACCCTCAAGTACTTAAATGTATAACGAGATAAAAATGTCGTTCAGATCCATACAGATCAGTTCAGTCAGAAAGAAGAGTCTTTATTTTAAAAATTTATTGACTCAACATCCTGGCTACAGTATATGTCAGTTTTCCACCTGCTGGTGGTTGTATCTATAGAATAGCAACAGTTTTACATAATACCAAAATCTTCAATGTTGTCTTATTTTAGTTCTTTTACTTCACTTTATTACCATAGGAATGATTAACGGTAAAAGATCTTGGCTCAATCCTTCCCCTGTTCCACTCTCTCTTCCTCCTCCCACTTCTTATTTTATTTTTTGGCGGTTTGAATCCCCCAAGCTTTTCAAGAGGAGCGCCTGTGTGGACAGCACCCAGACATTACTATTCAGTGCGGCTTTGTGTGTGTGAGTCTGAGAGCGAGAGGGAGAGCAGAGCGCACAAGTGTGTGTGTGTGTGTGTGTGTGTGCGTGCATATGTGTGTGTGGTGGTGGTGGGGGAGGGGGGGTGCAGGGTTGAAATGGGAGGGGGGTGTATTTTCAGGGGATTTACTATAATTATATGACAAAATGCTGGCAAATCTCACCGGGTGCAGAACACAGGCACAGGGGTCAGGGGATGGAGCACTTTTGGTGGGGTAATTTGTAAATGTCATTCAGGTGGGCTTCTCTGTCAAAGCCCGGCTTCCACAGCAGGCTTTTTTATGCAGATTATTCTAACCAGGCAACCTGCTCAGCTTTCCTGGACCAATTCAGCTGGCCTGCTTTTCAAGTTAATCCTTCAATGTTTGCATGTTTGCATTCAACGTAATGTTATTGGTAGTGCATTTTATGCATTGAATGAGAACATTTAACTATCTATACTTTAATGCTCCAAATATGTGTATCTGGAAATGTATTCTGAAAGTAGTCCAGTGAAGTGTAGTCTGTGAATTCTTGTTCTAACTCAAATGAGTTCATATACGGCCTCAACTAGCACTGCACATGTTTTATAAAAGTCGTTTTTGTTATCATTTTTGTTATTCTTGTTTGTACCTGCCTACAAATTTTTTTCTAATGACATTAGTCATTATAACTCCCGCACCCCTAACACAAGTAACCTCATGTAGCCCGTAAAACTCAGAGCATTTTGGCTATTTCTTTTCAAACGTATAATGTATATGGCTCAGGATTGTGCAGTAGAGAGTGACATTTTCTTTTTTTCAGCACAACATATGCAATATGATGAACTGTATTTTATTTCATTTTAACCAACAATGCAAACATGACTGAGCAAAAATTTCTACCTACAGTAGATAATGAAATTACAGATACATATAATGACATATTTGTCTGGTTGTTTTTAGTGGTTTCTTTGACCATAATAATAATAATAATAATAATAATAATAATAATAATAATAATATGTTCATACACTTTGTGATGTCATTCCCATATTCCGGTGAAAAATCTCGTCCTAAAATTTACCCATTATAAAAGTAAGACGCACAAAAAATATATATATACATATTGATTTTTTTTTTTTTATCTCAATCCTGACTAGGCAGTCGAGAGTGAATAATTAAGCAATATCACAGAAGAGGGATTGTTGTTGCACTGAATACAGATTCTTTTTACAGAGTTTTAGCAATTCAGAGCCAGTTAGACTCGCACATCTCCCGGCATGCCCGATATCTATATCCACTGAACACAGGTTAGTTGGTAGAAATGTAATTAGATGTGGTTGAAATGACCCAAACCTTGTTTGATCCCGTTACTTGAGACTAAGCAATCACGGCAGCACACGGTCCCATGCCTGAATCGATGTGCTATTACTATTATCATTATTATCATTCTCTCTCAAGTGGGCCATCAGTGCTACCTTCAACCCATCCATTTAGATGCCTTGCAAAAGATTCCATGTTTTTCATTTGGCATTTATTTAAGGGCCACTGCAGACTCGTCCTATTTTCCACTCTAAGGAGAGATTCATAGATGTGCCATAAACATTTAAATACCTTTCTAGTTATAGAGGTTACTGCCAAGTCAGTTAATACATCAAGCAATAAAACTGTGCATGGCTCATGTTGCAAAAAGCATGAAGGCATCATTATGGAGATTTTAAGAAATCTTTCCTCAAGTTTCAACTATTCTTTTTAATGAAATATGAAATAACACTGCATCCAAAAAGATGATTGAGTTTCATTAAAGAACAATGACCCTCATGATGCCTTGATTGATGCCACAAAAAATGTATAGTAATATTTTGTAAATTATATTTCAGAATAACAAGAATTATGTTTATGCTAATCAGACATTAAAACTAAGAAGCTTCTTAATTGAAAACCTCCTTTCTTTCTCCAGTCAAACTCCCAAACACCATTCACAAGTATAACCTTGTAAAATTCATTGACATTCATGACATTTGGCAGAAAATAAATTTCCAACTATACAGTACATTATAGAAGAATAACACCAGTTATACATATGTTATTTCGTGACTTCTCTGGATCGTACTCAACCCTTTTTCTGCTTCATCCTACAGACAGAAATCTAATGCTCACCTATTCCACAGAGTTCTCATCTTTACCTGCAGTTATACATTTTTCAGTCTCCCAACACTGCTCCAGCCACCCTCATCTAGACTCTCACCATCTCTAGATTCACTTTCTGCCATCTTGTCTCGTAATCAGTCCAATCTTCATCATCCAGACCCCAGCTGTCGCATGCTTCCCTACCTGACAGAGCAATATCACACAGAGAACACAGAAGAAATCCAACTCTCTGACAAACTTCAGGCAAACTTGAAATACTGCAGGAAAAGAAAATCATTTTCCATGATTTCATGATTAGCTCATGCTTTTCTAACCAATGCAAATTAATACCTATTATTATCTAATCCCCCTCCTTAACACCTCTGTCTCCATTCCCACACACAACTTCCATCTCATGGCATGTTTTAAACACAGAAAAAGCCTTTCAGAAATTGCGGGTCCAAATGCTCACACTATTTCCTTGAGCATATACATTTTCTGTAAACTTAAAATGTTTCTTTTTGGTAAGAACTACTAGATAAAGAAACATGAAATATCAGGCTTACAAGAAAAAATGGTTCAGCCTACAGTCTGAAGATCATGATAATTACCCATGAGGCCAGAACCACTGTGACAAGGAGTCCAAAAGGAGCAAACTGACCAGAAATGGTTTACTCTTCCCTGTCAATCACAGCAAGACAAGCCAATCAAGGGCGTCTGTGAGCTCATGTATGTTAAAGAGAGCAAATAGCGTTTACCTTCACTATTTTGTATCTGTAATAGGTAGATTTGTTCAGATCAGATTTTTCTCCTTATCTCTTCTGTTGAAGCATGTGATCAAAGAGCATGGAGATCATGGTGCCCATGCTGCTTCAAATTGTTACTCTTATTAAAGCACAAGGTACTAAAAAACTCTGAAAATCATGTAAATATTCCAAAGATTCTCCAAAGAATTAATGTTCTTGTCAATAATATAATTTGTAATGAAAATGATATCAAATTATGACAGAAAGATAAAAGCATTTTCACTACTGCTCTTAGTTTTTTTAACCGTACTGTATATTTACAAGGGGTGTTACAAGTCAAAGTGGGAAATTTCTCTATGTCCATAAATGACAAAATTTTTAAAAATGCAAATCTGATTTGTCACATACACAACAAACACAGTGTGATATGAAATGCTTACTGTATATGACTGTCTGTGACCTAAAAATACTGTAGAAATATTACACTACAAATAAAAATATAACACTATAAAAATTTTATTAAACTAAAGATACTGTAGAATTTGGAATAAAATAAAATTTTAAGCTGGAAATTAAAATAGAAAATTTTCTAATAAAATAGAAAATTCAATTACAAAGGAACAGAATTTACAAAATAAAAGTATAAACTGTGATGTACAAAAAGTATAATATACTGTAGTGGCTCCATCTTGAATTAGGCTTCAGGAAGAGCACCTGATCCTTGAAAATCGACAGATAACTTGTCACCAAGTTGTGGAAGAGATGAATCTGTCTGTGTGAACTGTACACATAATAATTCACAACCACCACTTGCACATTAAAGGAACTTAGCTGGAAATTATTGCCGCATCCCCCATACAGTCATGGCCTCCCTCCAAGCTATTTACACATGTTTCACAGCACTAGTGAAACAACGGGAGAAGTCTATCAGGGTAGTATACAGTATAAAGAAATAAAGGTAGTTTTTTACTCTCATAACTGTGTTCTGTTATTCTGCACAATCAAAAGTCCCTGTTAGACTTAAACATCCCTCGTAGTATAAATAAGCAAATCTCATTTACTCCACGTTGTATTCATGCTGGAGTGAGTTCTATGACTATTGTGTGAAATGTTACATATTGACATTTAATACCAAGATACTGTAGCTATGATGTCCTGTGTATGTGTGTGTGTGTGTGTGTGTGTGTGTGTGTGTGTGTGTGTGTGTGTGTGTGTGTGTGTGTGTGTGTGTGT
>JAQMYK010000003.1:10426028-10436895 GCA_030014345.1 Clarias buthupogon
TTGAATGGCAGTTTGACGGTGAAAAAAACTTTGCTGAGCCTTCAAATTAGCTGCCAACTTCTCAGCAGCAGCTTCCCGTTCTAATCTGACACAATTGTGATACAGAAATAAACCCAATGGTGAGCAACAGAAACAGGTAACAAAATGACTTTGCATTATTCCACCAGCTTCTCTCCAACATGGATCGTGCCAACATCATCAATCACTCAGTCGCTCTATATGTACAATGACATCCCTCTCCACGGAAAAAAAAAAAAAAAAAAAAAGAGGAGCATCTTGACTCTCCCTCACAACTAATAGAAGGACATTGGAGAAATCAGCTGTGTTGCTGTGTCCATTTACACAGGAGAGCAAGAGCGAGCGCAGAAAGAATGAAAGGTGAGAGTTGCTCTCAGGAGTGCGTCAGTGTATTTGTAAACGTTATTAATCACAGATTAGCAGATGGAGATGCTAATTGCACCTGTGGAAATAACATGACCCAAAGGAAACTTCTATTTACAGACTTTAACTGGCATTTCCATCAGGTGTGCCATGAGAAAGCAAGTGTTTAATAAACTGCATCTAAAGCCTCGAAATTGTCATCACCTCCGATCCGATCTATTCCCATCAAACATACACATGCATACAGTACACAAGCAATCAGCAGCTCTGTCTATTACACTTCCCCACACCTCAAGTGTTACTGCACCATGAGAGACTTACAGACATCAGACCCTCAACACCTTTTACACACAGAGCTATGTCATGGGACATTTATCCACTGCACAGACTAACGCCATAGCCGTATCCTGCAGCATACCTAATGATCTTGTATATTAAAAAAATATGAATAAAAGTCCAGGAGAATGTGCAACTATATTGTACTGGACAAAAGTCTTGAGCCACCCTTCATTTCATCCTATTAAACTAAATGAGGTAAGAACAAGACAGGCTCCAAGACAAGTGCCTGAAGAGACCATATAAAATGTGGTTGTTTATGAAACAACTTTAACAGCAGCCTCATTTCCCCTCTCGTCAGTTCAAACTGTTCGGCATTACCAGTACACTAATCACCAGCCTGATCATCTATCATCATCTGCACCTGTTTCTCACTGGTTCAAGACTTCTACACTGTACTGTATATGACTAACATCCCATCCAAACAATATGTTCATTGACAGCCTCCTTTATAACTATGTATCATAATACCAAGTTGTGTATGCGTGTGTGTGTGTGTGTGTGTGTATGTTGCATTAAGTTGAGCATTAAGCTGGATGAGATCAAATGGCATTTAGTGGCATCTAACGCTACAGCTTACACCGTTCATTCATTCATTCATTTTGGCTTAGTAGAGGATTTGGAGTCTGGGAACACCCTGGATGAGAGAGTGCATCATCACATGCGCCTACACACATATACACACGCACACAAAGCCTACAGTTTATCATCAACAATCCACCTATGAAGCATGTTTTTAGCAAGAGAAAAGGAACATGAAGGAAACCAAACAAAGGTGGAACATTCAAAACCAAACGACCATTAACATGAGCTCAGGATTGAAAAATACAAAGTTTATTTATTATTACATAATGTGTACACGAGTTTTAAAGGTGTGCTTAAATTGCACACTATGACATTAAATGGAAATGACTTGAAATACTAGTCAGCGGTAAAAATCTGATAAAGCTAACCACCATAGTGTAAGGTAACTAGTTGAATTAACTTTCTTATTGTACTTAAGTACATATTTCACTTGTCTGTATTTTACTTGAGTAGTTTTATTAGAAGATACATTTAACTTTTACTCCACTACTGTACATGCTAAATCAAATAGCTGTACTTTTACCTCACTACATTTACGCACATCATTGCGTTACATAACCAAAGTGGTGCGTAGTATTTGAAGTGGGTATTTCGCCACCTGCTGAAAATTATGCATAATTGCGTTTCCCTTGTGATGCTTAAAAACATTACAGGAGTTTGAAATCAGAAGCAGAGCAGAACAAAAACATCACTTTTACAGTGGGTGGAATAGAGAGAGATATTTTTCTATGAAAAAGGCGACTGTGTGCTAATACAAGCTAAAAACTTTTAATACTTAAGTAAATTTTAAGGTACTTTTAAGGTCCTTATACTCAAGTTGACTCAAGTAAATGGGGGACTTTAGTTTGAGTACTACTTAACCTTAAGTCCTTAACCTTCACTTAGTTACATATGCTGTGGTTCACAACAGTACACCATTTTTGTAATGCAAATTATTAATTAAAGGGTTTTTTGTTTGTTTGTTTGCTTGTTTTATTGGAACAAAACTGGGATTGGGAACTTGGGAACAGTGCAGTCTCTACCTATGCATTAGAGTCCAGTAGATGTACCCTAATGCATTGTACATGGAATCAGCTAATTTGTGCAAACACAAGTTCCAGCTTGCCTCACACTCACCTGACCATCAGCATTCTCGATCAATCAGGGCTTTCTCATGCAGCGATTGCTAATTGATGCACTAATCCAGTGGTTAAGTACTGTGCCCATGAGCTTGGGAGTGCATCCAAGGCAAACACCTGGCACCTCTTATCGATGTGTCACATCCAGATATTGGATCAAACAGCAAACTTACAGTGCATGGAGACACACACAGAGCAGACTGATTCCCATGCAACATACTACTGTACTGAGGAAACTATTTTAGGGAATTTTTCAGAACTTTAACAGCACTTTTTTTTTTGCATGGCGTAATAATAATACATCTCAGCTTGTGCAAGGCCATAGTTAGATGATATCATTATCTGAACACCTGATGCTGAGGAAAGAATGTCAATGTTTTTGAGTAATTGTTAAGCAATATCTTTTTTTTCTTGGATATTGTAACGTATACAGTGAAAAACAAAATTTTGCATAACATGGGACAAAGCAGACAAGAAATATAACAAGGCATGTCAAGTTTCTCAAATATTCCTTCATTAAATAACAAACGATATCAAAGGTCAAACAGTGCATGTAAGGATATTAATGAAATATTCATTTCAGTAAAGTACCCGAGATCCACAACAAGCATTCTATGGACAATCGTATATAATAAATGGTTTGCCCAATAATTTAGAATTTAGAAGTGTGCAAAACCTTCTTAGTTTAGTTTTTATCTGAATTGAGTTGCCTGATAGAACTTTTACTGTTCCCCATGACTTAGACAACACAATGATATACTGTATAATATTAAAGGTATAGTTCAAGTTTTTCAGGTCTGTCTTAAATCAAAATTGAGGTGCATACAATTACATTATCATAGGTCTTGGTCGTTCTTAATTTTTTTTGCTCTGCATACTGGCCGTGATGTTTGTCACCAGGAACAGGGGTACAATGTAAGTAATCGCTTTCACAACCCTCCTTCCATGTAATGCACTTTGCATTCCAAAGTTCATGTGAAGCTTTTCCAGTCCCACTAAGCTAAATATTTAAATATCTTTTAATATTACATTGTATTTAATACAAATTGAACTCTTTTCTTTTCATCTGTTTAGTTCCACTTAGCAAATGTTTTTTAAACAATTCTATTTTTCAGCATAATTAGTGTGTTTTTTGACATTTTTATTCCTTATAAAACAATATATTTTTATTAATGGTAAAAACAAAAGTAAAATTGTTAATATTAAAAATATATAATTTTATTGTTCATACCTAAGCATCACGATGTACATTTCATTGAGAATCAATGAGATTTTAATGAGATTTTACCCAACCATTGAAAAAAAAAATTTTTTTTCTTTATATGATGCATAAGAGCCCTGAAAGATTCTCAAGGTCTGTCCTCTTCAAACTCAACAGCACTGACTTTGTCTCTTTATGGAAAGTTGTGAAAGGCCAAAGAGTCAAAAAAAAAGTGCATTGAAAAAGTCAAACACAGTGTAACACTTACTATATCAATCAATGGATCAGTCAATTGTACATGACAAAATAACTTCGTTATAAAGTAGCCTCAATAACTAACAGCCTATTCATACCAGAGACACGAGCCTGAGAAAGGCTTTCACTCTATACGCCTTCACTCTCATCGACCTCCTTGCAGCCTTGAATCTCGGCTCTCCCTCTAACAATCCCAACCACAATATAATACCCAGACATGATAACTAAACCAAGCTCATGAATCACAGAATAACTTATATGACTGTTTAAGATGGTTTATTTTTAAGACTTGAAAAACTGAGGTCTCGTCTGGTTATGAAGCCCTCTCAGGAAAGGACGTTCAGTGAACATCAAATCATGCCATAAAAAAACCCATAACTGGTTAAAAATAAAAACACTCTTCTGAAATTGGAGGAAATTATTTTGAATTCTCAGTGTTGTTTAAAGATGGATGTCATCTTGACAGAAGTCTTTGTAATTAGAGTTATGTTGCCCTTGTGCTCATGCTGATGAGAATGGTAGGTTTGGACTGTTTCAGTGGCATGCTACTGCCACCTAGTGAAGGAAACTGAGGAAAAGACATGAAATGTGGCTGCCAATTCAATGCATCTGATATCAACTGTAACAAAAAGCCTGGGAGATATAAAGATATAAAACTGATATAGTGATACATATACAAATATATGCTGTGTTGGGAACAGGAACAATGGACAAACATAGAATGAGCTAAACTATAATGGCTAGACGACTAAGTCAGAGCATCTTCAGAATGTCAGGTCTAGTGGGGTGTTTGCAGAATGCATTTGTTAGCACCAACCAAAATTTGTCAAAGGTCGATGAACTGGCAACAGGTTCATGGGCCTCAAAAGTCAGAACACCACAGTGAATCAAACCTTTTTGCGTATGGGACTGCGTAGCTGCAGACCGGACACACTGCCTATGCTGACCACTGTCCACCACAGGAGCATGTTGCATTAAACTGAAAAATGGAGCAATGGAAGAAAATGACCTGGTCTGATAAATCTCATTTCCTTCTGCATCATACAGATTAGTTGTGCATGCATTGCTTACCTGGGGAAGACGTGGCACCAAGATGCACTAAGGGGAAAAAAGCAAGCCAACAAAAGCAGCGTGATGCTCTGGGGAATGTTCTGCTGGGCATACCTAGGTTCCCGGCCTTCATCAGGATGTTACTTGACATGTACCCCCTAGCTAAACATAGATTCAGACCTAGTACACATCTCCATGGCAACAGTATTACCTAATACCAGTGGCTTCTTTCAGCGGGATAATGTCATGTGTGTAATGTGCTTGACAGGTGAAGACTAGAAAAAAAGACCAGGTGTTTCTTTTTTTTCCCCACTAATTTTCAACTGTCTAGTCTGGGTGAGGCCGAGTCCATGATACCAAGATTCTTCTTCTAAAGAGTAGACATACGCATTATTATATCCTTCATGGCAGAACCAATCAGCTCAGTTCATTTTCTTCTGATCTCACTTATCAACATGATGTTTACACCCATAGAACTCTTTTTTTTGCACTATTCTGTTTAAAGTGAAGTGACTGGTATGTGTGTGTAAAAATGCAAAAAAACTTTATTTATAAAGTTAGCACTGTTATAGTACATGAGAGTTACAATGTTATGACATTTTTCTGATCTCGTATATGGAAAAAAAATAAAAATAAAAAGTTAAGCTCCAAATGTTTCACACTATAAAATGGAATATAACAATAGCAGTTAATGCTATAGCTTCCTTTCACTGACCAGTGTCAACATAGTGTACGGAACATTATCACACAATATCACTGCCCTGGCCTCTAAGCATTCAGCGGTCATTTGGTAAGCCACTGAAACACTTTTTTCAGAAGGAATTTAGCACCATTTCTTCTCGTGAAGTTTTTTTTGCCTTCATACAGTACCTCTCTCTCATGACAGGCCACACATCGTCTCGCTCACTTCCCACAGCTTTTTGGCCAGCCCATCATCTCGAGCCATGTCACTGACTTCGCTTAGAGCGCAAGAAGAGAAGTATCGGCCACTCAGAGGCTCTAAGCCCTCCTGAAGGGCACAGTGGAGTGTGGTCTGAGCTCCGCCTTCTGGGGTCAGAAAGAAGAGCTTGGAGAAGATGAGCATCGGGAGCCTCAGCCAAATATTCACATTGCGGCCAAATTCTGTAGCTACGACTCCTGAAAGGTAAAACATACATTTGCAGTGAGTCTGGTGCTGTTCAACTTTTAAGTTGCTTGACATTAAACGCTAATCTCAGTCACATTCTGGCCAGAAATTGTAGTTGGTTTCAATTTTATTGTGTTGCTGTCATTTTTTTAAAACATTTGTCATTATGTACAGTAAATATGTTTCCAAAGCTTTTTCCCCTCAAGATAGACACCGAAATCTTGTTTATTCAATCACCTTTAGTATCAACTTTATACTAGTGAGGGTGGATCTGGAGCCTGTCCTGGGAATTCTGGTAGCCAGGAATGCACTCTGGATGAGGTGCAAGTCAATCACAGGCAACCATCCACATGCACATCGAAACACTCATTTGCACCAAGGGGCAATTTAGCCCAGTCAATTCAGGAGGTGGGATGAGTCCAAATGACCCATATGACACACAGACCAATCTAAGTCAGAGGACTGAACCAAGACACTACCTGCTACACTGTCATTCCAAGCAAAACACAATGAATCTGAGCTTCATTTTTTAGAAACCTACTTGATGAATAAGCATGAGCTATTCTAGGACCCAGTCAATTCACACAATTAACTCCATCATACATGGTTGTGTGATTTGAGACTTTTTTAACCAAGATATGAGATGAACCTGAGCATGATATGGATCTTATTATCAACTCATGATATAAGTAAGTCAACATTTTAAAATACATAATAAGAAATAGAATGTAACTAATTGGATTACTAACCGGGGTGCAAGCTATAACAGGTCACACTGCTCCCTTCTAGACGGTTGGCCAGCTCTCGGGTAAACAGCACATTACAGAGTTTGCTATGGCAGTAAGCCATGAAACAGTGCCACAGTGACTGTCCTGTCACCAAATCCTTGTGTGTGTTGAGAAGGTTAAAGTCCACAGAGCCCAGGCGATGCAGCAAGGCTGACACATTGATGATTCGACTCTGCCCTGATGCCTTTAGCCGATCCAGCAGCAGCAGGGTCAGAAGAAAGTGGCCCAGGTGGTTAACTCCAAACACCATGCCAAAGCCATCCTCAGTTCTGCCTCCTGCAATCAGTCCTTGAGAAAAGAAATTTTATACATATATGTATATGATAGATAAATCGCCATACAAAATAATCATGATTCATTACTGAATCCACACCCAAGGAAACCCATATTAATGTGAACCAGGGATCCTGGAACTGTGAGGAGGGAACCAGAGAACCCTGAAGAAACTCACACCAACATGGGGAAACATGAAATCGGAAAGAACCTTGAGCTGCAAGGAGGGAAAACTATACCCTTCAAGAAGGTCTAGTTATTGTGGGATTCTTTTGGACACCTCAGTAACTGACAGGGCTGCGAAAAGTCACCTGCATTGTTGATAAGCAGGTCCAGCCTGGGCTCGGTCTTGAGAAATGTGTCAGCAAAATCATGCACAGACTTAAGACTGGCCAGGTCCAGGTGCATAAACAGCACAGCTGAGTTACCAGTTTCCTATAAAAAACAGAAACAAATAGTTAGTATAGTTGCAAGCAACGATGAGCGGGCCCAAGCACCCTGCGGCATCGCCACCCCGGGTGCCTGTTTGTCTTTTAAGCGTGTTAAGACCTATAAAAAAAACACAAAAAAAAACATTGCCACCCGGGGGCACCGCACACCTTTCACACATCACACAATATGACGTAATAGGGCTGATGTCACCTTGGTCCCTAAATATTTGTCATGTCAACTGTGCGTGTGTGTGTGTGTGTGTGTGTGTGTGTGTGTGTGTGTGTGTTTATGCGTGCGTGCATGTGTGTGTCTGTGTGTGAGAGAAAGAGATGCAAGTGTGCGAGTGTTAACATTTGTGATGTGTGTGGATGTGTGTGATATGCAAGTGTGTTTGTGTGTATGAGTATGTGTGCGTGCGTGTGTCTGAGTGTGCGTGTGTGTGTGTAAGTGAGATGTGTGCTTGTGTGTGTGCGTATTAACATTTGTGATGTGTACATGTGTAGGCCACAGATGCGAGATATCAAAAATCCCTCTACAATTCTGCATCCTCAATGTCTTTAGATCAGATCGACCCGGTTTGGTGGCGACCATATAAATTCCCTAGGAGGAGTATATTAAAAATCCATTGGGTGCGTTTTTGCGAACGACCCAAAATAACTGACGTCCTGTGGAGCTGAGCCCATGACATGCAGTGCGAAAGCTTTTCGGCTCAATGAGCTCCAAATGTGTATCAAGTTTCGTGTGCATACGTGCAACGCAGCAAAATCTCATGTGAGGCCCCTGAGGGCCCCGGGCCGCGTGACTCTCAGGCATCCTAATGGCAGCAGATTCCAACCTGTCTGCCAATTTTCATGAGTTTTTGAGCATGTGTTACGACCCCCAAAAAAACAAACAGTTTGGGGGGGAAAATGATCCTTAGGAAAACAAGAGGGTCCTGCGCACCCTATAGTGCTTGGGCCCTAATTATGTTGCATCAAACAGAATCGAGACAGGATGCCATAACTTTACCTTTCTGATATCATACACAGCTGCCTCAGCTTTCTCCTTGTTTCTGCAGGCCAGAATAACCCTGGCACCTCGCCTGGCCAAATCCAAGGCTGTGGCCTTCCCAATGCCGGTGTTAGCACCTGGGACAGGTTAGAATAGTGGGACAGGTTAGAATAGTAGGACAGGTTAGATTAGTAGGACAGGTTAGATTAGTGATCTCAACACATCAGGGTAAGTGAGTAAATGTCACTATTAGACCTACAGTTTCAATTCCAACTAACAAACAATTACAGTTCAGCATGTTTTTTTTCCCCAATTCCTAGTTGGATTTGGTTCATATTGTACAGACAGTGTGTAGTGTCCGTAACCCCTACAGTAACTCACCTGTGACTACAGCTGTCCTCCCGTCCAACCTGACTGTACTCCTGCACGCGCCTCCTCTAAACACGTTATAGTAAATAAGTACATATGCTGTTACAGCAGCCGTTATTATCGCCAACACGACAGGCATGGTTAAAACGTATGCTTCCGGTTCCTGTTTGCAGGAAAATTAATAATGCGGTAAATTAAAAAATTGAGTTCAAACTTCCACTGTGTTGCGACAAGTTGAGTGTGTTTTTGTAGCGGTGTGTTGTTGTAACGTATGAAATGGCGTCATCGCTTTACTTCCGGGTTCCTTTTCCGCAGCCTTCCTGTTGTGCCACTGGATGGCGCGCTTGCTGTTTGTGTTTCACACTTAAATCCATCTTTTCCACAACAGTTAAACCACATGTTTACCACAGTTTAACAGTTGTTATTTACGCCCCTTTATTTAAAAAAAAAAAATTAGAATTGAATTGAATTAAATTGAATTATGGCAGCAGCAATATTATTGTGTACTATTATGCTTCCTTTAAAGATGTCAGTAGTAGCACGATCGTTGATGCTAACATGTTGTGACCGTCATAAGAGAGGTTTTCTTTCTTTTCCAACATTTCTTTTTATTTTGAAGTGTGTTTACAGTACATTTTTCATACCCCTCTGTATATATGTGTGTAAAATTGTATACACACTTCAGGCAAAGAAAAATAGTATGATGTATATTGTATTAAGGTAATATTAATATTATTATCATGTCAATATATAACATAGCAATAAATTTAGTATTAAAATATTTATAAAAATTACATTTTTCTGAAATATACCTGTTTTTGGCTGACTCATACAGTAAGTCACTGACTTAACGAACATTCGAGTTACGAATTTCTGCAGATACAAACGGACCACAGATCTACGATCTAATTTATTTTACAATAAATAAACACTGCAGTGCACCAGATACCAATATTTACAATTATATACAATATTTTCAGTGTGTAAGTGAATGTATAAAATGTCCAGTATATTATATGTTGGGGTGCAGGAGAAATTAGACGGCCTCACTAGTTTCAGTGAATCAGTCCGGGACCACGATGATGTACAATGGCTGTCCTGTAAAGTTGTCCCGATGGTGACTACTGTAATCCTAATTTCGGAAAATCTTCACAGTCCAAGACAAAAGGCTGTCTGTTCAAGCACGCAGTAAACACCATGAGCAGTATCCCCCCCACCCCTTCACGTCTTCCTGGGTTCCCTTTAAACAGCTATCCCCGCTGCGTCACCAGGATTCCCATCACGATTTTGAGGCACAGTTTCGTGAGAGTATAATGCGGAACCAAAACACCAGGCCTGTGTGTTTGTTTTTTTATGCTTTACATTGTATATAGTATATTCATGTCAAATGTGTATAATATTCATTTTGTCAGACTTACGAACGAATCCCACTTATGAACGTGCTCCTAGAATGGAACTCGTTCGTAAGTCAGAGACTTACTTACTATTATATGATTTTTCACATATAATACTTTTTGTTGTGTGAATTTCGATGTATTGTCCTAATATGTGTGTGTGTGTGTTCATAAACTAGGACAATACATTGAAATTGACACCTCATAAACTAGTGTATATGAAAACCTGATTAGCTAGCAAAAAGCTGATGTTGGTAAATCCCAAACAAGAGACAATTTAATAATTTATTAAAATAATATTAGTGGGAGAAAATAATGCCACCACCTAAAATACCAATGATCCTGACCTCTTCTGCTTAGCAGACCTGCCTGATCCACCCTACAATCTCTAATTGGAGTTCTGATCACTTGGTAGTGTTGGGAACTTTTTCAGAGACCAGGAGACGTTGGGATATCATTCAAGCAGAAGTTACTCTTTATTGAGAACTCGCAGAGCGTCGCTGTAGTCATCCAAGTCTTTCTTACAACTCAGCTCTGGAGAGTATATACTTTTCAAGGGGGAGGGATAC
>JAQMYK010000003.1:10459420-10476981 GCA_030014345.1 Clarias buthupogon
GACCCTTCATTTCTTTGTAAGTGGGCAAACTTAGAAAATCTGTAGGGGATCAAATACTTATTTCCCCCACTGTGTGTATATGTATGTGTGTATATACATATATATATATGGATGGCTCCATGGATGGATACAGTGGAACCTTGGATTATGAGCATAATTCATAATCCATAATAATAATAAATACATAAAAATAAAAAATCATGCTATTTTCAAAAATCTAAATACAAATCAAATCGGGACCTAGGTATTGTGATCATATCGTATCATATCAGCCGGTCCATGGTGATTCCCATCCCTACTCTATATATTACAAGTGTGACATTTTTAATAATTTAGAATATTGTGAGACACCATTTTGTGGAATCAGGGCCTCCACTGGGAATGCTGGACCAGTGGTGGGACGGCATCCCGGATGGGATCACACTCCATCGCATATTCATCCGCATGCTCGTCTGCATGCTCGGCCAGACACGCTCACTCATGACTTGGGGCAATGCACTCTTTAAAAGATTTTTAATCTAATACCATTAAGGGTCCTCTGGTTGATAAGTGTATACATCGTAGTTCTACAGTAAATTCCTTATTGAACCATAAAATGTTCACATTTAGAAAATATTTCATGTCACACCACCTGGTTAAACTTCAAAAGAAGTCATGATTAACAATTTTAGGTGTGTAGCAATCAACCAAAGAACTTTTTGATGAAATGTATTCCTTGCACCGGCCGCCTCTGCCAGTATGCAGTTTTCAGTGTGCAGCTTATTGGGTTTCCCCTATTCTGGTTTCTTCTGTGTGTGTGTGTGTGAGAGAGAGCTTGTGTGCCCTGCAATGGACAACATAATTCACTCTGTCCTTGTGATCACTAACACTAGCCAGATCGAGCCATAACATTTCTAAGGCATCATCACAAAAGATTTTTATGAAGGTGTCATATACTGTAGTGATGCATCTTAACATTTACATGAGTTAGTGATCATCTGCTGATTAGATGATGATGAGAATCTTTAAGTATGTAGTAACGACCTGAAATGTTGCAGTAACGTTACATGTAAGGGTACTAAAAGAAACCTATTATAGCTCATGTTGGTGTTTCTTTATTTCCGCAGATTACCTGTGTAGTCCAGAGGATAATGTCCACAAGATCGAGTTCACCAGGTTCAAGATCCGTGACATGGAGTCAGGGACAGTTCTTTTTGAGATCACTAAGCCTCCCACTCTGGGTGAGCCCTCACCGTGACCCTCTCAGTGACCCCCGTCTCCATCCATCTCCTCATTCTGCCCACAAGATGTAGACACTGTGAAATGCTTGTTCTGATTTCCATTTAGATACAGTTCTTTATAAGCACCCTCCAGAAGCACATGCTGTAATATCACCTCCTTTGTGTTACACAGAGAGTGCAGAGGACGGAAGGAAGGACCTTGACCCCAATGCCGGGCGCTTTGTGCGCTACCAATTCACTCCAGCTTTTCTGCGGCTGCGGCAAGTCGGAGCTACGTGAGTACTCGGCAACTTATAATCAGTATACAATGGCGCTAAATGACCCTATTATGAGTATGCTATGCGTGTTGCGCATCGTGTCACGCTTTAGCAGTTCATAGTTGAACGTGATTTATTCACCTGGAGCATGAGTACCATGCATTATATTGAATTTGAAGGTTGTGGAATTCGGCCACGATTACATACAATGTCCTCACCTTCCAGGTGGCAAACTTTAGTCGGTGTGCAGAGCATGAAAATTTATTATGACCAAGACCTATGTTAATGTTCTTACAGTACCAGTCAAAAGGTTGGACAGACTTTCTAATTCAATGTGATTCATTTTCTACATTTTACAACAATACTTGAGATTTCAAAACTATGAAATAACACATATGGACTTACGTAACACCAACAATCAATTGCTATTTTAAGACATGAAGATCAGCTGTTCTGGAATAGCTCTTCCAAGAACAGTGTTGTAAAGTGCATTTGCAAAATCCATCAACCACCAGGATGAAACCGGCTCTCATGTAGACCATCCCAGGAAAGCACGACCAAAACCCTATCTGCTCCAGGGGCACTGACCCTGCGCTCTGACCCTGCGCTCAATTTTAACTGTCCCTTTAATGTTCAGCAACTACTCATTTAAGAATTCTATTACCATCTCAGGGAGTTTTTCCTTGCCACTGTCGCCGTCGTCCTCGGCTTGCTCATCAGGGAAAATCTTATCATTTTGATTCGTACACATTCACATCTCATACGAATATAAATAATTATTTTGATTGTGTAAAGCTGCTTTGCGACAATATCGATTGTTAAAAGTGCTATACAAATAAAATTGAATTGAAAAAACACTTCAATTATTGAGGTCTTATTGAATTCACTGGAGTAATAACATCATGAGATTAAACCCTATTTCTAGTAAAACTCATTCCTGAAGAGTACTGTAAATAGCATGCCCTCTTCTACTACTGCAGGGTGGAATTCACAGTAGGAGACATTCCCATCAACAACTTCCGTATGATCGAGAGGCACTACTTCCGAGGACGGCTGCTGAAAAGCTTCGACTTTGAGTTTGGTTTCTGTATCCCCAGCAGCAAGAACACCTGCGAGCACATCTATGAATTCCCTCCTCTCTCTGAAGAGCTCAGTAAGTGCCCTTCTGCTTGCTCCTCCTCTTACCCCTATTACCTTTTTTAATCTTTATTAACTACAGTACCAGCGTCCTGTAGACTTGATGTTACAGAAATCTTGAGAAATCAGCTTGTTTGGGTAAAACTCTTGTGTATGTGTCTTGTTTTTCATGGCCAAAAAAATGGTTGCAGTTTCAGCAGGGTCAAATTAAGTAAAGACGCAGGTCAATAAAATCGACTGGAATTGGGTTAATAGTGTTAATAATAACTCTCAAGTGTATTATTAAATCCTGGAAGGATAGTGATGAACTGTCCACTTTGTGGAAGAAATGTGGTTACAAAAAATAATAATAATAATAATCATGAATAACTTCTACAAAATGCTTTTTAATCTGACTCAACCTTCCAAAGTAGTGAATAAATAATAAATAACATTCATATTCATTCATCTTAAGTAAATGCTTTATTCTAGTCAATGTAAGGATAGATTTTTAGCTTTAGCTTTAGTTAGAAACCTAGTAACACAGTGTAAGTATCTATTCAGTGATGGAAACCTCAAAGTCGTTCTGGATAAGAGCGTCTGCCAAATGCTTAAACGTAATCCCGGGAACGAGGCACAAATACAGTATAACCTTAGCATGTGTTCACACACTCGTTCAGCCACAGAATTCAGAGTCACTAATCTACTTACAGACCATTTTTGGGGATTTTTGGGGATACTGTATACTGTATTTAATCTAAATTTCTTTTCAATTGCAATGAAAGAAAAAAAACTTCTTCTTAAGTTCAGATCTTCTCAGGCTGATATTTTCTCAGACGTATAAGATAAACAGTGTACAGTAGTTTCTTCAGTAAGCATCGTTCTCTACTGCATGTTGACACATTGTTGGTAAGTGTAGATGTCTGATAACTGAGGTCTTCCTCATTTGACTTTTGTTTTGGAAGTGAACGAGATGATCGAGCGCCCGTACGAGACGCAGTCAGACAGCTTCTACTTTGTGGACAACAAGCTGGTGATGCACAATAAAGCAGATTACTCCTACAGCGGCGGCCCCTAGGAGCTTCATCAGAAACATGGACTGGAGCATTAAGGCAGCCAATCCAGCCTTGGAATATTTGTCTGGCAAAAAAAATAAATCATCCCAACCTCAGGATTTGTGTGTATGTATGTGTATGTATGTGTATGTATGTGTGTGTATGTGTGTGTATGTGTGTGTATGTGTGTGTATGTGTGTGTATGTGTGTGTATGTGTGTGTATGTGTGTTCAGAGTCAGAAAAGACAATTCTACACTGAAACCTGGGTCCTACTGTACCCTTATATTGTGTTAAACCTAGAATAGTTTATTTTTGTTATAATAGTTTATTATTGTTACCTGTTAATGTATCTCTGCATGTATGTGAGTGTATAGTTGTGTATACATTCATGTGCATTTATTAATAATTAAGATTGCATGACATGCTTTTCGTTTGTGCTCTGGTGTGATTCGTATAATACTTAGAATCTTTATGTAGAGTTCATTCTCTCAGTGTCTGCTCTATACTTCAGTATGTAATAGGAGTGCACTGATACCGTTGATGCTGCCATTTAGCTCTGGGGGTTTCCCTCATTTAAAGAGAGCAAATATGAATACCAGTGAAGGATCTCCAGACTGGTAGAAAAAAATAAAGTAATAATTGTTATCAGTACATCCATAATATATATTTTTTGAGTTGACCTGCATAACATTCTAAGTAATGTTTAATATTCAACCTTTTTTAGATATTTTGTAATCAATGTGTATGCATGGGTGTGAGTGTGTTTGTATGTGGGTGTGTGTGTCTGGACATGAGCTCTATGTGCATAAACTAAAGCGTAACGGTTTAGCCCACTGCCCTTAGACTTTTTTATTAATATTATTATTATTATTATTATTATTAAACATGGTTGATTTTGGTTGATTGCGAATTTATTTATGCTCTTTGTCTAAAGTATTTTTATAGCACTGTAAAAAAAAATCTGATATGTAGGTTATATTATGTTAGGTATTTTATACATCATAGTGATTGTTTATTATTGATATCATTATCATTGTTTACATTGTATTCTTTATTAAACACTCCAGACCACTGAGAAATGATGATAATCAAGAAAGAGCATACAGACTGACTCTCAATTTGCCTCTCGCATGATGGAGAGCAATATCCTTTTAAAACATTCAACCATTTCTTAATGAGGTAAATCTTAAAGGCATCTATTTTAAATTTAGAAATAGTTATATAAGAGCCTTCACATCATTTAGACAGATGACCCTTACTTTTTTTTAAATCTCATTATACATCTGAGGAGATGAGGGTTAAAGGGCCTTGCTCAAGGGACCAACTTGGTGATCGTGGGATTTGAACCTGGGACCTTCCGAACCATAGTCCAATGCCATAACTGCCAAGCTGCCCCTGACTTGAGATCATTATTGACATTCACACTGTTGGTACATGTTGAGTCCCTGATTTGGCAGCACTGACATATTAGAGCTCTATACTGCCACCTAGTGCAATAAACTGGTACTAGAATATTCTAAATCCAGTTGATAAAATGTTCATCCAGCCATTATCTGTACTGCTTTTCTGTGTGGGGTTGTGGGGAGCCTATTTGAGGGAGCTTGTGGCATTAGGTGGGGTACAACCCATTACAGGATACAAACAGAGAGAGAGAAAAAGCAGAAATTTCTGCTTTCAGACAGGAGAACAAATGCATCACAAGCACCTAAAATAGGTGTGTAATATTTTTCATAATGCATCTTAATAACCAGTGCTACATGTATGGAGGTGTATAATTCATTCATCTTTTGCTTGTGTAGGCTCCACCCTATGCTAAATTAAACAGCATCTTTAGTGACACACTGAAAAAGCTTTATTTCACACAGTGTTTAGATAATGCATTGTCATGTGTAACTGATATTCTAAATGGATAAACATTCTTTTTTGTTTCCAAAAAATTAAAATCAATATTTTCAGTTTATCAGCATACAGTTTCACTAATACTGACTGATTATCAAGTTTAGTGTAGAGGAGGCTTTTGTAATAAAAATTTAAAAAACAGCGTTTCAAAGCAGGGCAATCGGAGTGTTTGTCATGGTAGAATGGAGACCTGACATGCTGTCTGTGCTGGTGAAGTCACTTGAACACAGTCCAGTGATGTAGAGATCAGAAATACTCGTCTGTAGCGCTGCTTCTGATCCCGCTGTGTTCACTTCCTCACTACCCGAGCCACATCCATCCCCACAATCCCCGACATGGTCAGGGCTGAGCTGGGCAGATGTGTTGGACATGTCCATGAGTGGCAGCGGTTCTGATTCCAAACTGTCATTCCTGAGCTCCTCCCAGAGACAACCTGCAGAGAGTGATATTAGTGTTTATTAAAGAACCTGTTAGACCTAAGTATAATTATCGTTGATAAGGTTGAGTGAGTGTGCTTGTGTGCCCAGTGACCGATAGGAGACAAAGCCGACCCAAAACAATCTGGCAAAATAGCTAAGCTGAAAAAGACGGACTTGACATGAGGCAAGGGCCAGTGAGCTGTACAGTACATGACAGGGTCCAGTGGATGCAAATCATTGGTGCCTTATGTCCCACTGGGGACAAGTTAGTAAAAAAGAACATCAAATCCAAATGACTGTAAACAACTAAACATTAATCTACAGCATATGGTTGACATTTAATATATAAACTACATATGCTGCTGTATTCACTTCCAGCCGAAAGAAAGTGAGAGTAGCCCAAACAGACAGAGGGAAATGCATAGACAGTAATTTGTGGTCAGGTTTATACCCCTGATCCTGGATCTGCACCATTATGCTACTTTAATAACCTTTTTGTCATATCATTAGGAATACCATTATCAATGATGTACTATTAAACATGCACTATTATAAATTACTATTACTCTTAATTTTTCAAAAGGACAAAAAAAGCCTTGCATATTAAGTTTTCTCTATTTTTATGTCTGACTTCCTACCATGGAGTTGCAGGTCCGTTAGGCTCGGATTGAGCATGTCTATGTCGTTACTCAACTCCCCCTCCAAGAGGAGCTCCTGCATGCTTCCCACAGCACTCTGGCTGGCCTGTAGAGCAGCACTGTAGCTTGGAGGTGTGTGCGCAGGTAAGGGGGAGTCCAGGCTGCCTGTCCTAGGTGGCAACTGTGTGCTGGGCTGCTGGGGGTTTGAGGGGTAGAATGAGAAGCCTGGCGGACAAGAGGGCAGGTATGGGAGCTGCTGGGAGACAGCCTGTGATGGTACGCTGTAATAACTGTAGTATGGTCGTCTTTGGTGAGTAGTGGGAGTGTATGGGGGAGGCAAGCTGACTCTGGGAAACTGGGAGTGTGTGTGGTTGTTAAGGTGAGCAGAGAGGGACCTGGGCTTCTCTGATCTATCACCTAGAAGATGATCCAGTAGCTCTGCAAGAATGAGACATGAAATTGTTTGAAATTTGCCCAAAATTGTAACATGTTCATGTTTACATAAACATATTTTGAATATACACACTTTTTACAACCATTTTC
This sequence comes from Clarias buthupogon, assembly GCA_030014345.1. Classification (NCBI taxonomy): domain Eukaryota; kingdom Metazoa; phylum Chordata; class Actinopteri; order Siluriformes; family Clariidae; genus Clarias; species Clarias buthupogon. Next base: position 10,466,569 of record JAQMYK010000003.1, read on the forward strand.
AAACTTTTCCAAAAAGCTGTACTATTTGAGGAAGAAACATGACTGACACAGAGTTAAAAAGGAGACACAAGCTAAATATAAAAGGTTCTTAAAAGTGGAGACATAAAGTGGCACCAAAGACTTTTTAATCAAAGCAGAGTTTGTATAGGACAGCAGATCCTTGATATTTAGGCATTTTACATAAATGTTGTAAATTGTTCTTTGGTAGTACTTCTGGTTTTGAGCACTACCACAAGTAATGCACATGTCAAAGCAGAAATGAAACTTTTATACACTGCCCCACCAAGAAAAAAAAACTCTAAGATTTCATTCAATGTCCATCACTCTGGAATAAGGTCAATCTGGAATAAGGTCAATCCAGACTCATCAGTTCACATGAACTTTTCCATTGCTCCAGAGTCTAATCTTTATTCTCCCTAGCAATTCAAGTTTTTTGTTCTGATTAGTGTCACTAAAAAGTGGTTTTCTTATGGTCACACAGCTGTTTACTCCCAATCTTAATGGTTCTCTAACCCAGTTCCTGTAATTTCAAATCTCCTTAGTTGTTTTCTTTGCTTGACGCAGCCCAATACTTTGACCCAATACTTTGAAGTTCTGACCTTTTTTATTTAATTTCTTTTTTTTAATTTATTTATTTTTGTCAGGACAGAGTATGTCTGCATTGTATTTATTTAATACCTTTAGAGTAAAAAAAAAACATCTTATGTGTCTTATTTCATATATACTGTAAATATGTAAAAACAAAAAAAGGGAAGATAAGCCAAATACATCTTTAACTTCATTATGCACAAAATACAATCAAATGAACATCACTTGTGTAAAATTGCATGTTACAAATGTAAATTAAACTAAAATGTAATTCGTCATAACAAATGTGATGTTTCATTTGCAAAAATGAATTGCAATAAATGCAATAAAAATTGCATGTACAGTGAATTGAATAAAATATTGCAGTAATGCTGTTAACAATTGACCGATAATGCATTTACTTTGGAATCAATAAAATCTAATATAATCTATCTATCTATCTATCTATCTATCTATCTATCTATCTATCTATCTAAGATGCATATACACTAACTGGGTGTTACAGAAAAGTTTGCTCATTTATGCAATTATTCGGTTAATCAATAATGTAACAGTAGTGCATAAAAGCATGCAATACCAATACCAATACATACCAAAAACTTAATTAAATGTTTACGTCAAAAACAACAAAATAGGGGGAAATGTGATGGTGGTACATTTGTTGGCTAGTTTGAGTTTTTCACAAACTGCTAATCTCAGCGGATTTTCATACTGTACACAGTATTCCATGTTGTGTACAAAGAATGCAGTGAAAAAGAGCAAAACATTAAAGTGAGGAGCAATTCTGCAAGCAGAAACATCTTGTAGAACGAGATCAAAAGATGATTGTCAGACTGGTTGAAGCTTACAGGAATGCTTTTTTTTTTTTTTTTAAACCATTCTTTACAAAAAGTGGTGAGCAGAAAAGAATCTCAGAAAGCACAACACATCACACCTTGGGCTACAAGAGCAGAAACCACTTCAGGAACAGGAATCCTGGGCAAAATTGAGTACATGTTCACCAAAATATGGCATCATGCATTCTTTTTCTGGTCTTCAGTTGCAGTGAGCCTTTAATCACCCAAGTTGTGCTCACCTGGTCTGGCCATGCTCCTTCGTACTGTAACAGGATCCTTCCTCCTCCACTTCTGCAGCTCTTCTTGCATCTTCTCCACTTTAGCAGGGTTGAGAGCCCATAAGCAGCCCTTTCGTGATGAGTTCCCTTTCTTATTCTCAACTTTCTCAAAGCACTTGTTCAAGGAGAGATTGTGACGGATGGAGTTCTTCCAGCCATCAGGTGCTGTCTGAGCAAGAAAAAATAAAATTTGAGACAGACACTAAATATTGGCCGTCTACATACTGTACAGGACATAGTGTCATGTAAAGGTACTAGTAAATAAAAGGTCCAGGTTTTTGAAAAATTTTATCTAGTTGCAAATTTTATAAATATGTTCAATTCCAAGTAAATGGCAGGTGTCAATCTGTCGAGGTTACCCAAGGTTTGCCAACTTGGTGCAGGAGTAATTGTTTGTCACTTTCATGAGGTTTCCACAAAGAATTTCCCCTTTCTACTGTATATAGTGATTCAAACTGTCATGGTTTCAGGGCAAAATTTAATTTGACAACCAAAAGCAATCCTGAGATAATTCATAAGGAATTTAGCCTTTGCATCAATTTAACTTATGCCTGAAGACTACTCATGATTGATGCTTGGCAGCTTTTAAAAACATGCTAAACGGTGCCATCATTATCCATATCAAGTGGCTGAATAAAGATGCACAAAAACAGAAATATATCTAATGCAATACTTTTTCATAAACAAGACTACTAAATGAAGTTTAAGCATTGTAAAACACAACAAAATATGCCTTACACATGGAAAAGTAATATTACATGTCAAAATGTCAAAATGACTAGAACCATATTCAATCACTTCTACAGAACTGCACATTATGAACAATGTTTCATCATTCCGCCTAAAGCTTAACATAGCGTGCAATGTATATTAGCCTTAGCATGTCTGTAAAGTTTAGTACTGTACTGTAAAGACTGCAGAGCTGCTCAGAATCTGAACTTATGTTTACTTACATGGCAACCAACACAGTGCCATGCTAATCTCTTCCTTACTTAAGCCTGTCTGAGGCCAAATCGAGTCAGCAGGTGAAGACAGAGAAATCAAGCTATAACGGGCATAGCCCAAGGCAGCTCCAGCACAGAGCTCCATTTGTGCTCATGATACTTTATCATTGATCACGACTGGGACTTTGCCAGGATAATGTCCCCAGGAGCAGTGGAAAGGTGTGCGATGTAGTAGTACCTAGTGTATCATTTTCAATAAGAAACATTCTTTTTCCACTAAAAGTAATACAAATGCATGTAAGTTCTCTATCAAAAAGCAAAGAAATAAGTATAAGTAAGAGATCCTTCTGTCACATGATAATGGAACAGACCAGCATGTGAATACCTTGAAGTAGGGGAAGTGCTCTGTCATGAAACTGTAGATCTCACTCACAGGCAGGCTGCCAGTCCTACTATTCCTCAGAGCCATGAATATAAGAATACTACAAAAAAAAAAAAAGGAAATGAAAAACATTTAGATTACTAATTAATTAATTATTATTACAAAAGTTTATTATAATAATATTATAATATCCATGTTTAGATAGCATAGGGTGATAAGAATTTATGTGCTACAAAATCATGGCTAATTCAGCTTAATAACTCCACTGCTGTCAGGTTCAACATGCTTGGCATGCACTACTCAGACTGTTACATAAACCACATAACTCCTGAACTCTATATAATCACGTTCAATATGATACTTTATAATAGAGTTAATAATAACATTTAACATTTGCTTAGCACATTTATTTAAAATGAATAAATCATACATAAGCATTAATAACACACCAAAAGTACCATCAACAAAATGTCTAAAAACATTGATATTATTGGGTAATAAAGTAATAAGTAATAAGTTAGGTCAACTAAACAGTCAATTGAAAATTGTAAAATTTAATAAAGAAAAATATTAACTGCAAAATTCAGAACTGAGCCTAAAGCAAGTCTCAATACTTACACCAGCACCAAAGATCAGTAAGCTATCAATGTTTTGTAAAAAAAAAAAAAAAAAAAAAAAATTGTCATTTATTGTCATTTTGCATTTTCTGAACTACAAAAATGTAAATAATTGTTGATCATATTAATTTTAGAATGTATTCGATATTCCAAATAAAAGCTAACTCTATGATTTTAAATTCAAGAAATAATATGACTGTTAAATTTTTAGTAATTTTTAGAGAATTGACAAGCATGTCAAAGACATGCAGGGCAAAGACGTGTAAATTGGTATACTTTTTGACAGAATTTGTACCATAAAATGTTGCTATATGCACATTTAAGAAAACTTCAAACTAATCCATTGAAGCACGTCTGTGCAGTTGTGGCAACAATTTTATTAAGAGTAATTGTCTATTAAACTTTTATTTGAATTTGACAATGCAATCTCACCTGTTTCACCATATTTGATTCGCAATACTGTAAATTATGGCTCTATGACTCCATAATACAGTACTATACAGTATATAGTTGTAGTGTTAAACAAGCTAAAATGTTTTATTGTAAAAAAGTAAAAATTTTGATTTATACTTGTATCTACTGTATATACACATACGTACATACACAAATTATTTGTAAAATGATTTCAATAAATTCACGGCAGAAATTCTAGTCTCTTCACTATACGATGATATTAAGCTCAGATGTCATAAACTGAGTACATAGTTCATCACAAACCTACCTGCATGCCTCAGGGAGTGTTTTTTTTTTTTTTTGAGGGCAGGTGTGTTACTTAAGCACAGGATGAAGCAGGTACAGTACAGTATGTGTGCTTACCTGTAGGAGTAGATGGGTTTGGGGTATTGTGGCTGAACTGAACCATCTCGACCGGTTTGTGGAGAAAGACTTTGGTAGGAATAGCGTGAGCTGAGTTCTAGTCCTCCTGATGAAAACTCACCTGGAAACTGGAAGGGAAAAAATGCTTTAAAATAAATTCCATGCTCTAAATGCCATGCAGTGACAGTTTTACAATGTGTGTGTTGGACAAGTCTGATAAAAGATGCATTCACAGCTTGTAATACATTGTAATTTCTGCAAATAATTCTGAATCATGGATGAATCATTAAACTGTTTGCCCAGCTTTTCTACAAAACCGCACATTCTTTTCCTAAGATACTGTACACATGCTGAGCTGTCTTGTACTGCTTTTTTGTATTCTGTTATGTAGAAGAACATCCTGCCAATGTTTTGATTGCAAGTATGAAACATTTCCAAACTATCCTTCAGTTATCAGACAAGGCATTTCTTGTTGACACATGCTAAAAGTTCAGCTGTGGGGCTGATATTGACTTAAGGGGGGGTAAATAAAAATGTACTGGGAAAATAGAAATAGGTACTGGATAAATGTCTTCATTGTCCTCCATAGTGTATGAAAGAATATCAGCAACTTTCACTGCATATTAATACATGTACCTATACAAACCTATACCTGTGGAGACACAAACAGACACCGAGTTTACCTGATGGTGCAGGGGACTGAGGGTGCTGTATGTACTACTGTGGGTAGAAGAGGAATAACTAGATGGACCCTCAGGCCTGTTCTGTATCCGATCAGTGCTCTCTTCAGCTCCCTGCCACGAAAAAAAAGCCCACGAGTTAATTTGGCACAAAGATACAAAGTAGTTCATTAATGTTAATATTGCCCTATAGTGGAGTTATCTGCAATCACATCTGCCTGTCTAACATTCCTGTACTCAAAGAAGTTTAGCCTCTGGCAACTGGGATGGTTGAATTTCTCAGAGATTTGTCAGGCTTTCCTTATATGTACAGTACATATACCTCCTTAAAACCTACTATATTTCTTTAGCTTGTCCCTGGATTCTGGGTCATCACCATTCATGTGTTTCAATTACAAGATGTGCTGTGCTGATCCAATTCAGAATGACTGAAATGTCAAAATAGTATCTTTGCTTGTTATTCTGACAAAAATGTAAATTCTGTTAACATTTTATATTCATGACAATCAGTTATAACATTAACACCACCACCAGGTGACTTGAATAACCTTCATTATCAATTACAGAAAACTGGTGACAGGATCACCCTTGGCTGTGAGTACCAAGGCCAGCCTGCGTGGTCCAATCCCACAGAAAAGCTAATGCGGCACAAATCAATGCTGGCCACGATAGAAAGGCATCAGAACACCCAGTTCATCACAGCCTGCTGTCCCAGCAGGCAAAGATCGACCCAGCCTACAAACTTCCCAGATCCCAATCCGTTAAGCTTGCATGGGATGCACGAGTGTGGGCACCACCCCGTAACCCACAACACCCAAATGATCTGTTTTTGTGGCTACAGTTTTTTGGGAAGCAGTCAGCACTTTTTTTGGTTTGCACCAAGGAGGACCGCACTCAATTTCATTGCATTTGTGTAAATGACAATAAAGATTCTAGTCTACATCTATATGTATATCTATATATCTGTGGTCATTTTCCTGGTTCCAGACACCACAGCACACCCCTAGAGGCCCTGTGGAGCCACGCCCTAGTGACACAAGAAAACCCAAAACCTAGATGGTTTTAATGATAATGGTTTTAATGGTATGGATAATACAATATGTGTATATTTATGGTTAATGAGGTTATAAGATAAAAGACCCAAATCTATGACATAAGACAAAGGATTATAGCAGTTATATTATTATAGCAGTACTATAATTTAAAAGACATGTGTACATAATTTAAAATTTACTTACTTAATAACTTTCAACACTAGTTCACCAATAAATGATATAAGTCAGTACGTACTTCTATCCTGATTGCACTCGAAGTTCTTAAAAGAGTCACTTTTGAAAATCACCTGATGCCTTGCCTGATTTGCTGTCTTCTGTCTACTGGAGTTACAGATTGTCTTGACATGACTGACTCGACAAACCCTAAAGGCATTTCCTACTTATTACTAAGTAATAATATAATATTCCTTTTATTTCAATGAAAATAAATCTTGCCAGAAAAGTCCCACCTCCATTCCCTATAGAAAGTGTACGTGGAGCATACTCAAGATGTGAAATTATATTAATTCTTTTTAGCCTCTTACCATAAACATAGAGGCCTGTACAGTGGTGCCGAGTGAAGTCCACCCATTCTCCTCTTGTAGGTCTGCAATATCAGTGTTAGTCTGAGTGAGGGACTCTGGTAGTTTACTCTCCCTGAGGCAGCAGTACAGCGATGCCCCTGTGACTACTCCATCACTGTATTGCCTCCCGTAAGGGTGAAAGCGCTTGTCCTTGCTTGATTCAGACTCCAGGTCCACAAAGCTCCCATCCACACTGTGCCTTCTGAAGTGCTCTGCAGCTCCACTCTTCAGCCTGTAGAGGACGCTCTCTCTCTGAGAGCTGGTGATAGAGCCTTCTCCGCTGCTAGATTTCAGACACTAGACATGGCACAGCAAAAAATAAAAGTGTCTTTATACAGTAAGACATCACATGATGTGATAACTTGTGAAGCTGTAATTGTTAATCTTGATTGTCATCAAGCACCTATGGAGTGTGTACCTTTAAAGATCATCATAGGTGAGATTAATTAAAAGCATTAAAAAAAACTTTAAACCAGCTTTTCTGTTTTTATTTCTCATCTGGAAAAAGAAATCCACTTTCAAATTAGACAGAAATAAAAGTTCCTATTAATCACTGAAAGGGCATCACCTGCTGTCCTAGATTCACTCTAAAAGACGGCATAAAAATGCAAAGATATGTATGGCCCCTTGATCTGATAATGATTACATTAAAGCATTTGATGTGATATATGAGCTGTCACATATTAATATAAATTAAATAAATCTGACAAGGTTAAATGCAGGCATTGTGCCTCCAGGGCACCTTGTCCTTAGATGGTGCCTTGTGTTGAGGTTCATGGCTCCTTCGCACTATAGAGACATAAAGCATGTGCATACTCTTGCATGCAGCTGCCTGGCAGCACTAGAAGGCATAGAATCTCTATAGAAACAACTTAAATGAACTTGGTATCAAATCAGACATTTCTGACATATTTATTTATATAGAGAAAGTCAGACCTGTGACAGTGGCATTTGTACACTGGGTGATTCCAGCAGTGCAGCCTGAAGGCTTTTGGGTGGGCTGCTACTGACTCCAGGTGAGAAAGATCCTGGATTTGTAGACATCTGTCCCCAATGAGATCAACCCTTCAAAGCATTACATTAACAGCAGCATTACATTAGCAGAAGACCCACTCAGGACATTTAAATGTTTTAAAACTCACAGAATGCACAGATTATTCATAGTATCCCGAATGGTAAAAATAGTTTAAAACTGATATATAATTGACATTTTCTCCTAATATTAGCCAAAAATATATCCACTTATGTCTATACTGCTTAGTGTAGAGTTGAGGGGCCTGGAGCCTATTCCAGGTATCTCATGGCGCAAGTCATGGTACAAAAATATAATAAAGTTTTTAAAAAGCCTAAAATGCTGATTTTGGGGTGTAAACTCACCCCAAGATTTGATTCCCCAACCCTGGACAACCCTGACAACAGTGCTAACCACTTTTTTAAATTTTGCAGTCATGCGTCAAAATGTCAAACAAAATGAAAAACAAAAATGTCTTTGTTTTTCAAATTATCATAATCACATTCAAACATAATCAAAGTCAACTCTTTGGAGTGGAAAATAACTGTTTTTTGCCATAAAATTTCTCATATGTCTTTGTTTCTCACTATAGTTTTAACCCATTCATTCTGAGCCATCATTTTATTGATTCCAATCAATAAAATACTATGAGCAGAATCAATTAAATATAATACCGCACATTTTTTTGGGATTGTCACGGAATACACCAAACATGCTGTGAAAAAATGCATCATGTGAGGGTTATTTCAGTCGAAACATTAACAGAGACACTTTGGGGGAGCTCTGAGACCTGTAATAACCTGTTATTTAGTATCAGACTTATGGGACCTTTAAGTAGTGTAACCTTTAGTTAACTGACAAAGTATGTTAGCAGTTACAGTAGCAGCCACTAACATGATTGGTGGAGGTTAACTGTAGCTACATCAATTTTTGTCCACTTTGTACAGTATGTGTGTCATCTAGTGTTAGTAACATCACCAGTGAAGGCTGTTGTGGACTTGCTTAAGTGTACTATAACAGTTTTGTATCTTCTTTTAATCTGTTACTATCAACATAAAATATGTTCAAACACGCATTGCTTTACTCAAAGTACAACCATAAAGTTAAATGTCTTGCAAAAATGGTCTTATTTTATCAAAAGTATAGTGTTACTAAAGAGCATATAGTGAGTAACTGTAATAGCTATAATAATAATAATAATAACAATATTGATTGGAACAAATTCTATGGTGCTTAGATTTTAGTTTTTCTCATCCCAATCTTTGGATGATCCTTCTGACATTTCTCTAATTTTAATATCTGCTAACATACTGTATAACATTACATTGCGAACATTAGTGTCAGGTGTTTTCAACTTTAGCTTAATACATCTTTGCTCATTATTGCTTTATCCCATGTTATCCTATGGTTGCAAGGGCCTGGACCCTAACCCAGGAAACTTAGAGCACAAGGTGGGGTACACCCTGGACACGCTCATGCACACACACTTTGAAAACACCAATTAGCCTAATCTGTATGTCTTTGGACTGTGAGAGGAAAACCATCAAGCACAAGGAGAACAGGAGAAAAAGGCAGGAATTGAACCCAGATCCTGGAGGTGCAAGGCAACAGTGCTAACCACTAAGCCACCGTGCCACCAATAATTTTCTTATAGTTTTTAACTGCCTCTTCAAGTTTTACTCATCCTGAATGGTTGGGGCACTTTACATTCCAGTTTCTTAGAAAAGAGTTCACAGCCAACTTACAGTACACCGATCAGCCATTAACATCACATGACAACAAGACATTAACACTGATTATCAATTATATACCAGTAAACTGGTGACAGGATCACAGGCACCTAAGACTCACACACACACACACACACACACACACACACACACACATGAGGACCAAAGGTCAGCCCATTCAGTCTGATACTACAGAAAAGACAATGCAGCATAAATCAATGAAATCAAATGTCGGTGCTGGCCATGATAAAAAGACACCAGAACACCCAGTGCACCATAGCCCACTGCACGCAAGAGGCAAAGAGTCCAAGGCTGTTGACCCGGCCCACAAACCTCCAAGATCACAGTCTGATCAAACAGCTATGGGATTTACCAGACAAACAAATCTAATCCACCGCAGTCAACCCACAGCGGGTCTTGTGGAGTTGGTACCTAGGTAGCTTTCATTTTAATGGTTTTAATGTTATGGCAATGTCTTTGCAGCTCCTTATATAAAAATTTATATAAACATTCTGTCACAATATCTGAAGTCATAGCTCTGTCTAGGACATTCAAGGTGTTTTAACCCATGGAACCCAACTCTTCATGGAGTTCTACAGTAGTTGTGTCCAGGGGCAATGTCATCTTCTTAATGCGACAGCATACTAAGACTTTCCACACAATTGTGTGCTTCCAACTCTGGGGCAACAGTTTATGGAAGATCGATATACAGTACAGTTTGTGTATGATGATCAGTTGTCTGTACACTTTTGGCCATGCTGTGTAAGTGACACACCTTTCGAGTTATGGCTAATAAAACACAATTTACTATGATTTGTGCATCCAATTTTCAGTCAGTCACTCATCTTCTATACCGCTTTATCCTCTATTCAGGGTCGCGGGGACCTGGAGCCTATCCCAGGAGGCTTAGGG
>JAQMYK010000003.1:10498731-10514581 GCA_030014345.1 Clarias buthupogon
TCAGAACTATAATTAGATTTTGTTACATTACTGTTAATATCAAAAAGATAGAAAATAAAAAGATCAATGAAAAGATAAGCCATAATCTTTAGCTTTGAATTAATTAATGTTAATAATTATGTCTAATGCAATTATTAATTGTGCATCTAAAATCAACCTTCTTAAAAAACATTCATTAGCATTTTGCCATAGTAGACCATATTCACAACTCTGCTTCCTATAATAACTGTGCGCATGTACTGTTTATGAACATTGACTTACTTGATGCCATTAAAAGTGAGAACAGTGCGCATATCCTCAGGAAGAGAGTTGGGATCAGGCCACTGGAAGTTGTCAGTGACAGGAACAATGTTCTTCTTCCCACTGAGGGCGGTAACAATCTCCTGCAAATCACACACACAGCGTCATGTCTGGACTCCACTAGCACACGTAATCACAGTGAAGGTGGAAAGGAATAATCTAACCTTATGAACCCAGTCTTTCATGCCAGTGTCACCCATGCATTTGTCCAGAGCATTGGCTGACAGCACCAGGATGAAGTTACGCGCTCTCTGCACGCTACTTATCAGCTTCTCCTCAAACCTGCCTGCCTCAAGCTTCTCCACATCAATGAAAACGCTGAAGCCACGCACCTGCAAGTGCACCTTCAGCAGACTGAAGGGAAAAGAGATACTTTTATTTTCAATAAGAAATCAAACTGATGCAAACTTTCGTTTTCATGTCGCGACTTTCACCTCTTTGGCCATGAGTGTTCATTAGAAACTAAAATCATTTACAATATCTGCTTTATCCAGCGTTATCAATTGTGACTGAAGTTTCATAAGGATTAATCTAATGTTCATGACCTCATGCGTTAGTTCAGACCTGGCAAGCTGAGATCCGGTGGTGCGCCGGTAGCTGATGAACACATCTGGACCTTTTCGCTGTGCATCCGTGAAGCAAGGCCTGGCAGGCCGGCGTACAGCAGAGAGGATCTGAGCCCGGTGGATTCCGTTCTCTATATGACAGTCCCGCTGCAGCTGCTCATCTGTTATCTGGAGGAGGTTGTTACGATGCACGCCAGACTGAACCATACTGTAGGTGTACTGACGGAACCGTGGGTCCAAGTCTGCCAACCAGTCGGCCAGGTTATTAGGATCACACATGGAGTAGTTGGCATAGGTCTTCAGGACCCGCAGGTCTCGCATAAACCTGACAGTGTGAACATAAAGGACATTGCATGAAATACAACTCATCTGCCATTTGGTAGCTCACGTCTACTAATAGTAATAATAATACTAATATCCAATCACTATAGCAAATTGTAAAGTATGAGATTTTTCCCCTCAACCTTTAACTCGCACAAGGCTAAGAGTGCATATTAATGCCACTATTTTAATGAGTGCTGGTTTGGGAAAACCCATCCAATGTTTCCATGGAGGAAGAAACCACAAATATTATAAGAAATGTTTTTATTACCAATGCTCTCTTCCTGGGTAAGCTGTTTAAAATTCTGTCATGCAGTCACAGTGTCAGGTTTTGATCAAGCTGTTGCATAGATGCATGCCACATTAAAACAGACAAGTCTAACCAGCTTTGTAATTTCATACTATAATGGTATGTTTAAACACAATGTTCTCCTTTTTTCACTCTTGGCAGTAACCTGAATTCAGAACTCTACAACTCAGGATCTTAGTAAAAGCCTACATTTTTTAAAAACTATATTTACACTGCCTGGTTTAAATATAAGTCACACAGTAATATTTGATCTGACTGCATTTAGATTTAGTTACTGCATGCAATCTGGTGGCAAGTTGATGTGTAAAAATTATTCCTCATGCTCCCAGAACCACTTCTTTACAATCTGAGTCTTATGGCTGTGCCTTCAGGGAAGAAAATAATCATTGTTGTAATAACCTGGTCCTTCACTACATTCATATAGTCAGCTGACTTTTTTTTTTGCCACATAATGTTGCTGAGCCTAGACGTGAGCAACCTCAGATCATAACACTGCCTTCAGAGTCACGTCAGCTTTTACAGCAGACATGATGGGTGCATCACTTTATGCACTTCCCTTCTTCCCCTGACAGGCCCAATCACAGGGACAATCTGGACTCATCAAACTCATCAATGACCTTCTCCGTCCAATCTTTATGCTCCCTAGCAAACTTCAGGCATTTTTGTTTTTCATTTCTTTTTTATGACCACACAGCTGTCTATTCTAATTCTGTGAATTGCGATTTTACGATACAACTACAAGTGTCTAAGTGATCTCCCAAAATATTCAGTAATTATTTTTCAATACCCAAATGAAAGGAGAAACAATGGACATATTATTCCCTACACACCTTCCTTTTTGTTCCTCAAAATCACCCATTATCCATAACTACAGTGTGTATCTCTGGTTTAAAACAAACCTTTTCCGGGTGACCCCAGAGGTCATGGCCAGGTCATTATTCAGGTTCTCCTCAGTGATGTTTAGGAGCAGGTCTCCATCCACCTGCAGCTCCTAAAACAAACACATACACCAAGAGATGTGGAAATCATCAGCATATTGGAAATAACATCACTGATAAAATCTACTATGTGTGTTTCCTTATAATGTACAATACTGTTAAGCTTATGCTCACAAACCTGGAATCGATCACAGAAGGAACTAAAGCCAATCTGTTGCAGCCATGTTTGTACCTCCCCTGATTTCCAGTTAGGAACAGAAGAGAGTATGCAGCGTGGGACATCTTCTCCCATCATCCTCAGGGCCCTTTTGGCCAGAGAAATTGTGGTGGCATTGCTTGAGTACATGACAATCCTCTTTAAGCTCTCAACTGCCCCAATCTCCTGAAATATCTGAAGAAAAACATGCATAAATTGTAATGAACTAAAACTAAACTAATATGTGATTTTTCTAAATTTAGAAAAAAAATTGCTAAATGCATAGCATGCCAGTACTACAGCTCAAATCTGTCAAGGTAGAATTGATATTACATCAGTATCATAAGTCTTACAGTTCACCTTTAAAATACATACTCTAATGCTTGGAATCCAGATCCATATTTAATTCATATTTAAATTTCTCATTCCTCCTCACCTTGGTGTTGTGTTGCCGTGACTTGATGCCACTCTCTACGCAAAGATAGAAAGCAGCAATGCACTTGCCCTCAAGCCGTGTCCCATCCAGAAGCGGCAACAGGTGCTGCAGGTCGGCAGCGGTGCGCCCCTGCACGCTGTCAGCGCTGTCCTGCAGGCTACGCGCAAACTCATCTGGGTCAAGAGAGGCAATAAACGGCTCCACTAGTTCCAGCGTGCCTGACTTTACCACTTCACCCTCCAGCTCCCGGTTAGCAGCGAGCACAGCCACAGCCAAGCACGCATAGAAGCGGATCAGCTCATCCTCCTTGGAAAAGGCCAGCGGGAAGAGCCACTCAGCTGCCTGCTTCTCGATCATCCGTCGCTGGCAGCGGTGCCCACCATACATTGCGCAGTTGGCCAGAGCTACAGCACAATGGCGCAGCACAGTAGGATCTGTACCACGGCACCAGAAGAGCAACGCATCCAGGGCTCCGTCTCCAATAAGCTGGGCTGACGTCTCCTGCGTATGCTTAAACATGTGCTCAAGGATGCCCGAGATGCTTCGTGCAAGCTGGGCATCCTCCTGCTTCCGAGTCAGGTTCAGAATCACACCAAGACCCATGCGTGCTACATAGTCTCTGTGGGAACACACCTCTCAAATCAGAACGAAAGTGAAAAATGCTTAGGATCCCATAAAAATAACAAGCTTATAACAATATTGTGTTTTACCTGTTCTCTGAGATCAGAATCTGTTCAAGCAGCTTGGCGGACTCATAGGTGACATCCTCAGCAGGAGTCTGCAGTAGCTGCAACAGTATCTCCAGACCTCCATCCAGTCGTATTCTGTTGCAGATTTGCTCAGCCACTTGTCGGCCAACAGCTGGCAAAACCCAAGCCTCCTCGACAAGCTGGAATATCTCGGCGATAGCCTGCCGGGTCTTTGCTACGTCTCCAGTGTCTTTGGACAACTTGAGTGTTTTCACAGCAGTCCGCAGTGCTGGAAGCGAGGTGTCTAACACAGCCTGGACATCAGCATGAAGGCCAGGTGAAACAGCCCTGGGGTCGGTCAATCTGCGCGGCTGAAACCGGCTCATCCGCTCAGGGACACTGAGTCTGTCCATACTGAACATGGGGAAGCGTCGATATATATTGCTAATGCAAACCAGGACAGACAGGAACATTTAAAAGAAAAACGTTTGTCATTGCCTGGGAAAAGACCTGGTTTGGGAAATCTGTAGCTATGCTACAATGTAATACTTCCAGGATACAAAGTATTCAGCTGTGTTTTGTAGACAGGATACAAAAGCTGTATCAACGCATAAATCAATCATGAAACTCTTCTTAGGATCTTTCTTATCCAAACTGCATCCCTTGATGATGTCACTGTGAGGAGAAAAAAAGAAAAAGAAAGAAACATCTCATGAGAGGCCTAGATACTTATACATCAATACATCATCCCAAATAACCATCACTCCATGTATTATAAAAACAAATACTGATGTATGTGAAAGAAAAGAAGCAAAACACTAACACACACACACAATCAGCAAACAGAGAAGCTACAAGCTACACAGTGTTTATATGTTTGTGATAACAAAAGCCCTGTGTTTGTGTTACCTGTCATCCGGACACTGCGTCATGTACAGAAAGTCCACGCCAACTACCTTTAAATACAGACTGTTTTTTGTTTTTTCGAAAATGTCGAGTTTATCCGCAAAATAAACCGCTTTTCAGTTGCAGTTCCTCTCGGCGCATCTTCCCTGGCAGCTCCTGGCTGTTTTCTCCTCCTCAGCAACAAAGCCGAAACTTAAGTATCGCCCTCTAGAGGCGAAGAGGAACACAGCATCACAGACAGAGGGAATTTATGTTGTATCATATCACGCAGAAAATAATCGATTTACGCGTTTATAAAACAGTGTACAATAATTAACAAATTAACTGAGGACAACAGGAGACTGAAACCTCTCTCTGTCTCGCTGTCTTTCTCGAATATCCTGTTTCCTAGCTCATAGTATTTCTTGATGCTTTGTTCAGTGCTTGTTCATGACACATGGATCAATAACGTTACTGATTTGGTAGATGTGCGCATGCGCGTTATGGTGCGTTCGCTGATGGTAGAGGCACGTGACGGAGATGAGTCAACAAAATACGAGTCAAACCAGGACTTTTGATTGTTCAGAATAACAGAACACAGTATTGAGGAAAAAACTACCTTTATTTCTCCTATATAATCTCCTGCTACACTAATGCACTTATCCCAGCTTTTCACCTTAAGTTTTCTCAGTACACCTGATCCATGATCGAATTGCCTCCTTCACATCTAAAACGCTGGCCTCCCAGGAACTCCTTTAACCCTTAGGTCAGGGTTGCATGGGGGATGTGGCGATAACTACAAGCTGAGTCCTTGCAATGTGCAAGTGGGGTTAATGAATGACTGTATGTAAAGTTCCCACAGACAGAATTGTCTCTTTTAGAAGTTGGTGACAAGTTATCCGCCGATTTTGCAATGATGAGGCATTCCACCGCCTGTATGTTCATGGGAACGGCTTCTATAGGCTCAGATCCACCTCAGCCTGGATCATCATACACGGACATAAGGCCTTCTTTAGAAAATTTGCACCATTTAAATGTTTTAATGTGGCTAAGAGGCTCATCAACGTACTGTGCTTGACGTCTCCAGTAAAGTTTTACTCCTTCGACCACAAGACATTTAATCACAAGTCCCAGTTTGACTTGAACATCACTCGTATAACGAATTAGATTTTTTTTAATTTAATAATTTGTCTATTTATCTGTACTTTATTTGGTTAAACAACAACCCACCATTATTTATTTATTTATTTATTTAATTTTGGGGTACATTTTTTCCTACATTGTAGATTCCTCCAGTCATGTCCTACAAATCATGAAAAAAGTTAGTCTGGTGGTATAAGTTAGTCTAGTGGTATAAGTGTTAAGTTTTCCATATAAGAAAATTCACAATTCAAAAACAATTATATACCTACATTTATAATTTTTTGCTTATCCTGTGTAGTTTTACAGGAGCCCTGTAGCCTAATCCAGGCAACTCAGGGCACAAAGCGAGGTACACCCTGCATATGGTGTCAACCTATCGTAGGGCACAAACATAAAGTGACACACACAATCACACCTTCGTCAGCCTACACTGCATTTCCTCCGCTGTTGGGGGAAACAAGAGAACCTGGAGGAAGCCTGGGTAGAACATGCAACCTACACACTTACAGAGTGGATGTCATTATTATAATTACAGTAATTATAATTACTGTATATGGGTTATGTTCTGAAATAGTAATGCATGATTGTGCCATTGATTCTGGACATGATAGAGAGAATCTTTGTCAACTTTGCCACTTCGTGTTTTGCCACAAGGAATCTGTAATTCCTAAAACATGATCGTTCTTAGATATTCTAACATAACAGTTCTTTCGAAATGTCCATTGGTCAGAAAGTGTTGATCCTTTTGCAACAACAGCAGCTCTGACGACATTTTCCAGCTGCACTGCAAATCACAAGTTTGTATTAATGCACTTATTCAATGCATTATTGATTCTATAGTAACAATTTACACAGCTATTCGTATAGCAGACCACATCCACTAATACACAAATTAAAACCATGTGAATAATTGTTAACACTGTTATGGAGACTTCTCCAGAGGTATTTGTAGACTTAAAAAGGCAGAAACAAAGATAGAATGACTGTTTATCTGGAGGCACCCAGAGGAGGACCAGCTCCAGCTGGGTTCTGCTTCATGATGGTTTGGAGCTACACATGCTGCTCCTGTGCTCCCAGTGATCCAGACCCCATCTGCCCTCTGCACCTGCTGACTCATCCCTGTGCTGAACTGGACTTCATGTTAATTTAAATAACTTCACACCACATTGTCGTTGATTATTTTAACTACCATAGAAGGTCTTATTTTTTCATATCCAAAGGCACAATTAAGGTAGTGAAATATATAATAGTCAAATATCTAAAGTGCCTTTAATTCAAATAAAAAATTTTGTAATGTGCAGTGCGTTTATCACATGTACATCACAGTCTTAATATTAAACGCAACTTACATGTGTGGGAGAATCCAATCTAAATTAGCAGTTATGCTATTTGAAAATAAGGTCAAGTGAAACACTCTGTTTGTCTACTAATCTCAATAAATGTTCTTCTTTTTAAAGACCTTTAGTAATTTAACTTAAAAAGTGGTGTTGGTAAAATGTAAGTCACTGTCTATCCTTGTTTAATGATTAGTTTTTCTGAACTCATTCTGACAGGTCAAGTAAACAAGATGCGTGACGTTTGGGTACAGTGATCAGCAAGCCTCATTTGCCCTGATCCTTCAGTGATTAAGTGTTACTCACTGTGACAGACATGAAGCCTAAGCTGCTGCTCGTACTGCTGGCGTTGCTGCAGACTGGCCAAACTGCACAGGGTGAGTTTATTTCCCTAAATATACCACATTGCTAAAAAAAAAAAATTTATAATAATAATATATAATAATGGTTTGCTTGTAATTATTTTAGTGGTTCATTATCATTAGAACTGATTATAGCTTAAGCTAGGACCACCAAATAAGAAAGAGAAATACAGAAACACAGAAAGCAACATTACATTTGAAATGAGTATACTTTTATGTACTTCAAATTTTCACTTCACTTTAATTTTTTTTGGTAAATACCGCAATGATATGGAAATAAGAATGCAGTGATTTTTTTTCATATAATAATGTTCTATTTATATATTTTTTATGACACTTGTATATAATTAATAGTGTTTAAACAGAAAAGACACACATTATTGAGGTGAGAAAAAAAACTGTCGAAACATTTACCAAAGGCATACTTGGTCTATGTGTTGGTCCGCTTTAGTGTTCAGTCAATTGTTCAATCTGGGTTTAAACAGTCACATATCCCTGGGGGTTCTATGTGTTCTGTCTGTACATGTCAGATTCTTGCATAGACCGATGTGATAGCGGCTTTGATTCGACCAAGCAGTGCCAGTGTGACTCTTTATGCAAGTACTACAAGAGCTGCTGCGCCGATTATGAGTCACTCTGTGACAACTTGAGTAAGCATGGAATCATTATTGCAGCTTTCTGTTTATTTTAGCCAACTGTTTTAAAAGGAATAGAGTATTGTATGACGTATGACTGTTGGACACCCACAGCTCATGAAGACACTTTCCCGTCTTCTCCTGAGGATGAGGAGAACACCACGATCGTGGAACCTACACTCACTGACAAAAACATGATCAACCAGCCTTCTCTTACATCCACCAGCCTTCTCTTACATCCACCTTTATTTAACACAACTCCACCGACTTCCGACCCTGACGCCGAGGTGTGCAGTGGCAGGCCGTTTAATTCCTTCATGCAACTCAAAAATGGTTCACTCTATGCCTTCAGGGGTGCGTAGTCCAAATTTACTCATTAATTTATTATAATTTTTTTATTTTATAACACAAATACAGTGTTGTTGTGTTTTTATTGCTATTTAATTATAGTTGTTAATATTACGCAATTCAAATTAATGGAAAAGGTATAGTTTATGGCTTTTATTTTTGGTTTATAATTTTTGTATTTTAACAGGAAAGTATTTCTTTGAACTGGATGAGAGATCAGTTTTGCCAGGTTATCCAAAACTCATCGAAGACGTCTGGGGGATAAAAGGTCCCATAGATGCAGCATTTACACGCATAAACTGCCAAGGAAAAACATACATGTTCAAGGTTTGGAGTCCTGAAAACAAAAAATATTTTTGCATTTTTTTATATATATATATATATATATATAACAGAGGATTCAATTTCAACATAAAATCTTTGTCATTTAGTTTTCTTGATAATTTCTTTACTTTATCTGTAATGACCCAAACAAATGTATAGTACAGCTAGACTGACAAATGTAACAGACCATCATGGACATAAAACAAACAATGGGGAAGGTGGTGCCAATTAATTTCCTCATGAAAAGTTATAAAGGGCAAGGGGAAATTAAAGAGATGAAGAAAGGCGGGCTTTAGAGGACTTGCAGAAAAGGAGACCTATTAAAGGCATATTTTAAGGTTTAAGGTTTAAATGAAAAAAGTCAATGGAGTGTTTAACTTACTAGCTAAGTAACTCATAATTATTGGCAATAGGGATCCTATGGAGGTAAATTAAGGGTGGGAAGTATGTGTTACTATGGCTCCTCACTCCTATGCAGTGCATTTTATACAGTATGTTGAAAGAACAATAGGTTTTATCCATTTTTAGTTACTTTTAATATTGGAAAATGACCAAGAACAATTTCTTTCTTTCTTTTTTTTTTTTTTTTTTTTTTAATAAAGACTGCAACGTGTTATCTAACCACAAAGTCCATAAAAAATTGGACTAGAGTCCAATAGTACTGACTCTCAGACCTTTAAAATTCCTTTCAAATTTTTAAAGGTTTCCTCACAAAACCCCTCAACAATTGCACACATTTCTTAATCTATGTATGTGGGAATCCACCAATCTGAATTAATAATTCAATAAAGATGTAGAATAAATTGTATTAAATGGGTTTTCATAAAGAGCATTAAAATACAATTACGATGAATTGTGTTCATCAATATATTTATCAATTATTTTGTAATCAGAAAATATGCTCTGCATTATAGGGGAGCAAGTACTGGAGGTTTGACAATGGAGTCCTGGATGAAGGTTTCCCCAAAGATATCTCTCATGGATTTGAAAGTATCCCAGATCACTTAGATGCTGCCTTTGCTATCCCTGCTCACAACCACAATGGCAAAGAGAAGGTCTACTTCTTTAAAGGTTGAAATAAAAAATTGTTTCATAAAAATGCTTTCAGTAAAATATGGTTCTACTTACAGGGTTGTTCTAATTATTTATCAGTGTTGCCTCTATTCAAAACTACTCTCCATAGGTGACCATTATTATCTGTATGAGTTTAAGCAACAGCTGACCCATGAAGAGTGCAGTCTTATGTCCAGGATCTTCCCCTCTGCACTTTTTAGGAGATACACAGATTTATATTATGATCGCTGGGCAGAGCACTTCAGTCAGCTCTTCAGTGGATGTAAGCTTTAAAAAAATGCATGTAACATCGGATTAAGCTTATAATGCGAATTGTAATATGTTGTGTTTCCGTTTTTTCCAGTTGAAAGCCAACATGGCATCAATCATTTCATTAGTGAAGACTGGATTGGTATCAAATCCCCAGTGGATGCAGTGCTGGCAGGAAGACTGTATGTCTCACCCAGACATTTACACCGGCCCAGTAGGAGGCGGCAGGATCAACTTGGGGGTCAACATCGGAGTCAACAGTGGACCCAGCAGATGAACCAACAGTGGAGTCAACCTTGGAGCCAACAGTGGGATCAACAATGGGACCAGCAGCAGTGGGCCTCTCGCAGTAGACAGAATCGATCTCCTTTCTGGGACACCATGACTCAGAGAGCTGTTAGCATCAGGCAGGAATTTAATCAGAGGCTCAGCCAGGAAAACTGGAGATATCAGGACAGACGTAGGAATGGCTATCAACCGCAGTATGACAATGATTATGATTACAGATACAACCCTTTTGAGGATGCGACACACAATCAAATCCGCTGGAGCCGGCCCCTACAGAGCGTCTACTTCTTTAAAGGAGGTACTGAGTTTAAGCTCCCAACTGTACTTTTCGTCCAACGTTCGTTGCAACTTTCAATGTGTAATGTGTTTATTGCAGTGTGCCACTATCACAGCATGCAATCGATCCAATAAGTCAGCTCATCATAGTTTAGATAGATAGATAGATAGATAGATAGACAGATAGATAGATAGATAGATAGATAGATAGATAGATAGATAGATAGATACGTCTATAGATAAAATGCAATTTTTTGTCTTATCAATTTAAAATAAAAGTAAACAGAGATGTATGTGTTTTAGAACCCATACATGTATAAAAATTATAAAGTGTTGTTCTTTATTAATTGGTAAATATGCTATAAATGTGCTATAACAGGAATAAAACACTTCAGATCATGCCAATATAGGAAAGTAATCACTTCAAACACAAACCCATCTTTTATTTATTTTTTTCCCCAAACTTCTCCACATTACTAAATCACTATTAATGACACCTTTAATAATTTACCATAAATAATGTTCAGAGACTTTCTCCCAAGAGCTGTTGATGAGATTTAAAAAAGTTTTTTTTTAAGAACTTTAAAGTATTTCATAGAGTAGAGATATTGGTCAGACATGATAACACATTTCTCACTTTTTCTTTTGAAATTATTTCAGTTGTGTGAAATTTGACCAAAAGTATTAATATAGTATTTTGCAAGAGTGTACATGACAGGTTTTTCTGTTTCAATTTGTCTACAGATCAGTACTACAGATTCAACCTGCAGACCAAGCGTCTTGACTATGCCATTCCATCGTACCCCAGACCGATCGCTAAATACTGGTTGGGCTGTCAAGACAGCCCAGGAGCAGAGAAGAGATAAATCTATAAAAATGTAGTACAATGTATCTTGTACTTGGTGTCTACAGTAAGTCAATAAATATGCACAATTTTATGACATGTAATTAATGTAAAGAATTGCACACATATCACAACATCCTCAGTACAATTTCAATAAGTAAATGATTAGTTTCTAAATCCAAATGTAGCTAATTGATATATAGAGTTATCATAAAAATTAAACAGAAATGATCAACTTTTGGTCACAGATGCTGTAAAAGGGTCAAACTGTATTCACAGTTAATCTCTACTAATTTATTAGAACTGCTGTAAATATGTTTTTCCATCTGTGATAATGATTTCATGATTTACAGTGAAATGTTGATTTTATTTTATCCAGTGAGGCATCATTTGTCATTAATCGCTTTGGATAGTCACTTAATGGATTAAAATATTAAAGCCAATTAGTGTTTAAGTTAATTTCCAGATGATAATGCATGAAATATCAATATTGTCATTTATTCTTATGCACAAATTTCAGATTAAGTTTTAAAAACGTATGGACTAAGCTAATATTAAATTTTTAAGCATGCACATTATCATCTGATGTCTGTGGTTTAATTTGTCCCATTATAAAGCTGAGCAATGATATTAAACTAACACAACACCTTTCCTTGTAGAGTATGGGCTCACCCAAAACACATGCATTGCTCCCTTCTCATATAATCAGTGCATGAAATTTGGACACCAGAAATATACTTTGAGTCATCTTTAAATCAGCTCTGCATAACTATTAAATATTTATAATCAGTAATACGTTTATTTGTGTGTGGACTCTTATTGTTTAAACGCTCATTATTACCAAATAAATCAAAATTAGAGATGCATATGAAAGCACTCCAACAACCGTTTCAACAGATTATTTTTTGAAATATTTATAAAGAGAAATGACAAAAGTACAAAAAAATACATACAGAGCAAAAAACAACAATATAAAAGGTATTGCAAGTGAGGGAAAAGTGTGAGTGTTTGTTTTCAAACAGCATTCAGTGATACAAAAATAGATATATACTTCTACAATGGGTTGAATTCACCTACTCAGTCTTATCAGTGATTTAAATAAACATTTTCATATTTGGGCTCTTTATCTTCTTCCATCAGAGTCTCATTAGTGCTAACATCTGATGTAGTAGACACCTCATCCGATACAGCCACTGTCTCATAGATAGCCTCACTCTTAGTCTCTGATTCAGAGGCTGGTCTTGTGTCTGTGTCCCCACCTGAGACCTGCGTATTGCTTTCTGGGACATTCTTAAGTATAGAGGACAAAGGTCTCTTAGGGGCGCTGCTATCCTGCTGGGAGTCTGTAGCCCCTACTGTACATGGAGAGCTAAAGGATGTGTGTTTTCTACGGCTGGGCTTCCTCAGGACAACATCTGGCTGTCCAGAAAGAGGGGTTTGCTCCCACAAGCTGGCTCGTGCCCCCAGTTTCCTGCGTGGGGGCTTTGTCACAGCAGCCCCCTTATTTTTGGGTGGTCCGGTTTCATCTTTCTGTCTTTGGATGCTGCCCAGCCTGCGCAGCATTGCCTGCACCGGCCCCTCAGAGCTCAAGTCTGCCTTGGATGCCCGCAAGGGCTTGCCCACAGTCACATAGACAGTGGATATCTTCTCTGTCCCTGTTTCCATCTCAGGCCCCTCAGATGTGGACTGTGGCTGTAGGCTCTTAGGGTTAGATGGATTGTGCCACCTGCTGCCTGGGACAGTTAAATGAGTCCTTGTTGGGGTGGAGCCGTACCTCTCTGAGTCCGCCTCAGGTAAGGAGGTAGCTGCTTTTTCCTCCAAGAAGGCTATCACCTCATCACTTATCTCCTCCTTTTCTTCTTTGGTCTGCTCATCTCTGCCCTGTGCCCCCTGCAGACTGGAGAGCATCAAGGCTCCCCAAGGAGTTTTGGCCTTACGGGCGAGCTCCTGAGTCGAGCCACGCCGTTCTTTCGGGCTGAACTTGGTGCCTTCTGCAAAAGACACAGAGGGCCGCTTGGATTTGGCAATGCTAGAGGTCCTTGGTATGCCGAAAGCCAGAGACATGTCCTCACTGCTGAACGTTGGTGGCTCAGATAAGTAGTTACACTTCGAGCCCATTTCCTGGAACTGAAGCTCACCTCCTGCCACAGCTGGGATGTCTGTAAAAACCAAAGAGTAATATGTTTAATCAAGAGATGCTTCAGGGACACTACAAATCAGGCGGTTAATATAGTGTGAGCAGAGCCTCTGTACCTTCTCTAGGAGGGACACAGTACACAGGCTCTCCATCCTCATCAGTCTCAAAAGATTCCGAGACCCAGCCTGAGGGAGGTTCGATGAAGCTGTGGTTAAAGGTGACCTCTGGATCATGGTGAGAAACTAGCAACAGAATAAGAAACGTTATCATGGAGAGTTGGCAAGCTTATTTTGGTGAAGATTATACAATTATGGCTGTCAATGTATACTGACAAAGATAAAATTGGAAAAAGAAACCATTAATATGGCTGTTATAAACATACCAAATTGTCTCTTTATAATTGTGGTGTAGTGGTCGATACATAGATACCAAGCTGAAATTTTCCTTTTTGCTTAGTTGGCCATTAAGGGGACATTTTTTGTGTCTTTAATACAGTATGCATATTTTAGCTGGATACATTTAAAATATTTTAAGGCACATAAGTGGACCTTAAGGACCATTTACTAAAATCGAATTAATTGTACATTCTCTTTCCCAGTTTAAAGACATAAAACATGCATCATTAATATTACCACCATTACTTTAAGAAAAGGACAGTTTGATCAGTTGTGCATATGTCTGATAGTACAGAGTGAAGATTTCTTCCTGATGACGCATCTTAAATTTGGAAATACATTTTGAAGGTCTTGCAGCTGCCTAATGTGGATGCAAAGCCTTTCAAAAATTAATGCAAAAGGGAGCTATTTAATTAAATATATTACTGTATTAGAAATGGCATTTTCTTAATAATAATAATAATAATAATAATAATAATAATAATAATAAAACTTTATCTGCTGGTTAATAGCAAAATACAGTATTGTTATACATAAGGTATTCATAATTGATGGAAGAAGTAAAAAGATGGTCATGGACACCTACACATTAAAAATAATACTTATAATTCATTCATTTATTCATCTTCTATAACGCTTATACTGTATACAGGGCCACATAAAAGAAGTTAATTTCTTGATCCACACATTTAACTCCAACAGAACACTGGTTAAATTCAGTTAATTAGATGGAATTATTTAGTTTAACACAATTGAGTTTTTTAAAGCATTTTGACTATCTATAAAATATCAATATCGTTAACGATGTCCAAATCGATGTTTTTACAGTATTTAATCAAAGTATCTAACCTGTAACCCTGGGAAGACCAGAGGACCAGAGAGAGAGACACGGCATGGCTGAGCTCATGTTGGCCAGCACTGTGTAGACATGATGCTTCATTCGTCCAGTTGTGCTCCCGTCCCCTTCTGCCGCTCTACAGTTTTTTTTAAACCATGCACAGTCACACACTGACATGAGGTATGCTAAATGTAGATAATATTTGAGGTTAAAAAAAAAACCTAACCTGTCCTTTCCATCAGTTGGATGTCCACAACAGCAGCAACAAAACAACAAGGCAAGGAAGAGAACCAGCAGAGGGATCAGAAGTCCTACTAGAAGCCCTGCCCGTCTGCCTGCAATACATATATACATACATACAGTACATACATACATACATGCACAATTATATATGTCTTATATATGATTTTTGCACGTTAGCCTTTTGAGTTTGTTACACTGGCAAAAGGTTTCATGGACATACTGTAGGGACATTCTCCAGTAGCAGGATGGCATGAATCACCTCCACAGTCACAGGCAGACAAGCAGTTTATTCCATACATCTTATCCGGACATGAACTGTTACATCTGCATTAGCAACAGCCTCGAGTGAGTTCCATTTAAATCACAGTAACTAATATACAGTACAAACAAAACCATTCATAAATCATCCTCAGCACACTTGCCTGTCACCCTGAAAGCCAGGCTGGCAAAGACACCTTCCTGTCACATGATCACAGTGTCCGTGATAGCAAGGACTGCACGGGAAACGGCAGCCGTCGCCAAAGGTCTCATCCGCGCACATCTGGTCGCACCTGAAGGGGAAGTGAAAATCATTGTACAGAACATCCAGTTATCATTGCACCTCAGCACCTATGAAAATATGATTCTGCTAAATGCACATTTTTGAAAATATATGTCATTTCTGCTTCCTGTTTTTTTGGGGAGGGTGCAATATACTCTAATTTGACAGTTTATTTTAT